>QFET01002749.1:0-25896 GCA_003316355.1 Tuber calosporum
TTGGGGTTCGGTACTATTCTCTGCGGAATAGGCCGAATACCACTCCCTCCTAGGCTTCCAGACGTTGTTTTGGTCTCTTGACCTCAATGGGATGTAACTCTGCGAGTTCTTAACGAAATCGCTTGGTTCTTTTTCCCAGGCGTAGCCAGAGATGCCCTCTTATATACCCTGCGGACAGGATCCGGTCGGACGGACGGCGACGACGTACACGGTGTTACGAGAGGTGCTCCAATATTTCTTCTTTCTATGATTGTGAGCAACTGCACAAAGAGCCAGTGCTGTCATCCGGGGCCAACGTCGGGGCCGGAGGGGGGTATTAGTCTGTGAAGTTTCAAGCCCAGAGCTCTCAAACTGTTCCTCTGGGCCCTTGTGGGAGTTATGTGCCTAACAATAGCCAATTCGGTGCTGATATTGATCCTTTCGATCCTGGTAGGCTCGTTTGTCTTATAATCCCACTTGAGGATTCCTGTGACTTCGCCTCCTCGGTAGAACTTGACGAATGACCTAGCGGAGATTTCGTTGAGCTCAATCTTTTGGCGTTTTGGATGGTCCGTACTTCCAAACCCTGCTGCGCCTCTCATAGTAGGAGCCACTTGCTCCACTTCTTCGCATTGTCCTATGA
Source organism: Tuber calosporum (assembly GCA_003316355.1). NCBI lineage: Eukaryota > Fungi > Ascomycota > Pezizomycetes > Pezizales > Tuberaceae > Tuber > Tuber calosporum. The sequence continues at coordinate 623 of QFET01002749.1, forward strand.
CAATCTTTTCGCATATCAAATGTGCGATGGGGTCTCCCAGCTCAACTGTGTAACTGTCCTTTCCCAGGTTAACCAGGACCACCTTGACTTCACCTGTATAGTTGGCGTCGATTACTCCCGCATTGACAGTAAGCTGGTATTTGACTGCCAATCCGCTGCGTGGAGCCACCCACCCATAGGTGCCTTCTGGTAGTCCTATAGCTATCCCGGTGTTGACGATTCCTTGTTCTTTTGCCGGTATCGTAATTCTCTCGTCTGCATACAGGTCATGTCCTGCAGCCTTGGCTGACCCCTGGGTTAGTAGTGTGGCCGTATTGCTCAATCTTTGGGTTTTGATGTTCTGGACTTCCTTGGCCTGGATCGTGGAGAACTGTATCTCCAAGTTCTCTCCCAGGGCTTCCGATTCAGGGACTAAGTCCACTGCTGGCAAGCTTTCAAGTCATACTCTGGTACACCACTCGCTATTAAACGTAATCTTATTGCTTTCTCCATCGATCTTAGGGTTTTCGTCTTCTTAACCATAGCAGACCTAACACTGCCTCATGGTTGGGTAGATCTGCGATTTGGAAGGTTGCCACTTCCCTATGGCTGCCGATGTCCATAGGTACTTCCGCTATATGGGTAATTGGTCCCATAGTACTTGGCTCCCCGTCCGTAAGGTAGATTTCCCGTATTTCTTTCGCTTTTATTTGTTCATATGCCGTGTTTGTTGCTGAATTCCTTGTCAATAAAGTTTTCTGTAGCGCCGGAGTCAATCATGCCTTTGATGATAACTGTCTTGTCCTTGCCATGTAAACGCATTTTGACCATAGCATGATCCTTTTCTTGTTCCAATGTTTTCGTGTTTGTAAGTGCCATGTAGATGTAACCGATTCCGATAGTTTTGGTTTTGTTGTCCCACAGCCCATCTCTTACTGGGAACTTTCTTCGTTTCCCGACTCTTCAGGTGTTTCTCTGATATCCATTTCGTGTAGGTTGGTTCGTGGTTTCCAGCGATTATTGTTGGTCTTGCTTTTGAACTGCCTAGTATAGTCCTTCTCATCTCTTGCATTTCGGCAATTACTGAATCTGTGCCCAGGTCTGGCACATCCTAGGCACAGGTTGTTGTCCCTTTTTCTTGGGAATTCTGCTTGTGAGAGGTTTAGTCGTGGACACCTTCTGGTAGCATCCAGGTCCATTGGGTCGCCACGGGTTTCCATATTATTGCCCGACTTCCAGGTTCCGTTATTGTTCCTGGGCGTTTCCTGTTGTTGGATAAAAGTACTGTTGTTTCCTTGAAGGTGTTTGATCATGTTGATCCGGTTTTCTTTTTCGATTGCCCAGGCTGCAAGGGCATCGACATTTGCCGCCACTATGTGGTCCGCTGCCCATGCGTCCTGGAGCGTTCAGTTAATTCCTTTAAGGAATTGGCGTCTTAGGATACCATCATCCTCATTCGCCTCTGTAGCTGTGAGGCGAAAGTTGTTCCAGTATTCTGTGACTGGTTCCTTGCCTTGCCTCAGGCGGTCGAGCTTTATCCTAGCTGCATTTTCCGTATCCACATCCCCAAACTGGTCTTTGAGGGCTGTAGTGAAATCTTCATATGTAGTCCAGGTCTCCGGCTTGCGTCCTTCTGCCCATGGGGTTATCCAGCTTGCTGCGGCATCCCTTAACAAGCTCTTGACGTAGGTGATACGTTCTGTATGTCGTGTTTCTTGTGTCGCTTCAAAGTATAATTGACATTGCACTAAGAAGGTTCGTAGTTTGGTCCTTGTTCCAGAGAAGGTAGGGGGTTTCTCGACTTTGATCCAGTTGTTGGTTGTTTCTCGCTGGTTGTTTATCAGAGTCAGGATCTCTTGGTACTGTGCAGTTGTAAATGCTGCTAGTTGAATTCCTGCTCCACCACGGGCAGTTGCTGGTCCCGGGGCTGACATCCTTTCTGGTTTTAGGGTTTCAGGTTCCAGAGATCCTGTTGGTGAAGCAGGCTCAGGGGTTACCGGACTTGTGGTTCTTTGTGACTGGCTTCTAGATAGATTTGTGCTGATTACTTCTTCAAGTGCCGGGCTAAGTGTTGTGGTATCGATTTCTCCCTCAGTAAGGTCGATGTCGTTGTCTGTAGAGTCTGCCGTTTTGTAGTTAGGTGTTGCTTAAGTGATGCAACCAAATGTTACGATGCTATGCGGTAAGCTAGTGTTGCAACAGGTAACTACTTCTCTTTGGGTTGGATGAATATGACCGGGCCGTTGTTGTAGTCCGGTATGGGGCGTGGCGCTAATCTCAGCCACCAGGGTAGGAGTTCTATTACAACGAGTAGTACTAGGCGGATTTCCACTATTACTCTTAGGCCTATGCCTACGTTGTCTAGATAGCCGAACCCTATGGTTCCTATCGCATAACGCCAATAGTGGGATTGAGAGGTAAAGAGGTAAAGTAATTGTATAGGAAAGAACTTAGATGGTTGCGTGAAGAGTCCTAACTACAGGTCGCCTAGAGGTCCTTATATAGGCACTCTTCCCTCAACCCTAACCCTGGTGACTCATACATGTGAATCACACGACCTCTATGACTCATAGTGAGTCATAGTATGAAATCCATCAGCTGACTCCTCTGAGTCAACAGCGCCACGTGCCAACCAATCATAACTCATAAAATAAGTCATGTGCCCTAAAGTGGTCTCATGCGCGAAACCCATGACTCATAGTGTGAGTCATGTGCGAAAATCATTACATCATATGACTCACAAATGTGAGTCATGCGCACGATCAACCAATCACAACATAACCATAATTGCACCAGTGTGCATCATGTGAAACCCCATGACTTCTAATGAGTCATAGTGCGAAATATAACAACCCTGTGACTCATAACTATGAGTCATGCAAAATTCTGCCTTGCTTAGTCACCAATCGTGACACAAGGTATCCTACAGCACGTCGCCAGGAACATAACATAGCAGTATCGCGTTGTCCTACACACCTGGGTGAATGCAAGTCTCTCCTGATTTATGCAGCAAAAAGGAATCAGTCAACAAAATCCAGAAGGTGCACGACATCTGTAAACTACATGGGATGAAAGACTCAAGGTTATCACACTCCATGATCACACAGGATGGAATTGGGTCAAAATCAGTCAACATCTGAATATCCATCATCGAACCTACCAAAATGTAAGCATTTTTATCTTTTCTTTATAAGTATAACATAACTAATGGTTTATTTATAGATTTATCAACACATAAAAGAGAGTGGCACACTATCATATAGTTACTGGTCAGGCTAGCCTCCAATCTTCAACAAAGAGGAAAAGCAGCAGCTAGAGGCCTTTGTAACTTGGGATTCTAGAATCAGACGTCTTAGCTGTTACGCGGTTTGTCTGGATATGGGATACACTTGCAGTAACTGGACTGGCAAGAGTGTCATGGAATCCCTGAGCTATCATCGATAAGTGCCACGACGGATATTTACAGTTCGCCCAGACAATCGCCCTATTCGCGTTAGTTGGTGTCGAGAACGCTTGAAATGGGGATATGAGGATTGGCTTCAAGTAGTCTGGACAGATGAGCCCACCTTCTCCACCGCAGGCTTTGGAAACCGACCTTGGGTTACCCGGAAACCAGACAAGGAGTACCATCCAGATTGTCTCAACCACACCTCTGAATCAGAACGTCAATCAAAGATGATTTGTGGTGCTTTTTGTGGTACCTTAAGGTCAAATTTGGTCTTTATCCCAAGTAAAGACAAAGTCGACTCTGCCCTAAACGTTCACAACATCATGCATCCTCACCTTATTCCTTTTTGGCACCAATGCTGTGAGACTTATTGATAGGCAGCAGTGGTTAAAGATAGCGCACCTGGCCACAAGGGAGAGGCAATTTTGTATAGGAACTTTAATGAGGTTGAAACAATCTGGTGGCTGGCCCAATCCCCAGATTTAAATCTATTGAAAATCTGTGGTTAGATATGGAGAATTAATTGGGGGAAACTCGGGGCAGAATTAGGGATATTATAACCTTGGAACTTGCGTTGAATAGTGTTTGGAATTCAATTCCAACTCAAAGGCTTGAAAGCCTAATTGCCACTATGCCACAGCATCTACAAGCTGTAATTGATGCTGATGGGGGGCCAACCCGATACTGATTTCCTTATTTTTTCTTTTTTTGTATATAGCATATAGACTTCTTTTTAGACTTCGTACCAGACCTCATACTCGGCTTCGAACCGATAATATATTCCTCGTAGGATATCCCCTTCACGAAGTTGGCCCCATATTTCGCCGTCACCAAAATCCACTCACAAAATATCACTAAAATTACCTGATCAGGTTTGGTCCACATACATTGGACACGTCTCATTTTGGAAGTGGGCCCGACTTTCTGCTACCCCCTAGTACAAGTACTGTACTCGTAATGGCTAGACGTTTGTGAACACAACCAGGTCTGCAATTAGTGTGCATGGAGGTGCATTAGTATGCATGAGAGGCGTTTTGATTGGGCGAACAAACTACAAGTAGGGCAAGATACATGGAAAAATCATCACTGATACCAAGTAAAGAGCATATTTGAGAAGCTGAAAAAAAAAAAAAAAAAAAAAAAAAAAAAAAAAAAAAAAAAAAAAAAAAAAAAAAAAAAAAAAAGAGAAAAAACAAGAAAGGAGAAGCAAGATTAATGAAAAGTGTAAAGAAAATAAGAAAAGGAATTAAAAGTTGAAATTGTTCCCCCCATGGTCAGCAATGCAGGCTTTATTGTGAGCGGACATTGATTCAATATGATGATTCACTCATTCAACAGGATAGCTGTTCCACTCCTATTATGACTTTTCATATTAGATTCAAATAAAATTAAAATTAAAATTAAATAGATGAAAAGTATGAGAGAGCATACCTGTTTAAGTACATAATGGATTTCACAAAATGACATTCGTGGACCAATTTTATCACAAAGCCTATCTTTGAGTTCAGTCCATATTGTCTCAATGGGATTTAAATCTGGTCAGTTAGCAGGCCAAACCAACTTTGTAAATCCCATCCTTCTCTTGGAATATTATGATAATGGTGGATATGCACTAGCGCATTATCCTCCATTATAATAATATTCCATTTAGGGAACTCTTTCATAGCTTTGTATGTAAAAGGATAGAGGAGGGTGGATAAAAACCTTTGCCGATAGATATACCAATCTATCCCCCCACTGCGAGCAACATTCTGGACCTTTAATTCCGGATCCGGAAACTGAATTGGAGACCCCTTGCAACTGCTCGTGCATTTTGCTCTACTTCCTCTAAATATTCGGTTTGAAGTACTACAGCTGCCTCATTCCGCTAGTTCATAGTCTCTTATGGTGTACCATACATATGATAGGGAAGTTGATTTCCTTTAATTATATTATTATTTTATATTAGCATTTATGTACATTAGAATAAAAATAATATTAATAACAATAATAAAATTTAGATTACCAGATTTACCATACATAATAGCCTCCTAGAACATTACTGTTGATCTTTGAGCAAACTTTCTCAGAATTTTTTGGGCCTTATAGGCCTCTCCTGCACAACGTAAAACACCATAGGCACGGCGGCGACGGAGACTACCCATCTCAAAGTAGGACTCATCTGCAAAAATTACAGACTTCCAATCATCATTGTAATGTTCAAAGCAGAATGCTATGCGAGCAGCTTTCTGGGCTTACTTAAGGCATGGTTTTGTTGTTGGCTTTTGGCGGTGTATTTTATTTACAGCAAGCACTTGAGATACTGTTTGTCGACTTATATCTAAATTGGCTTTTATGTACATTGATTTCATTATTTAGGGAATGATAGTTGTTTAAAAAAAAAAAAAAAATAGAATTTACCCGCTTAAGCAAGTTGTTAGAAAAAATATTCGGCAATGTTCTGCATTACTTAATGCTGTTTTAACAGGGTGATTCTTTACAGCATAGGTAAGAGCTTAGTTGGAACCTTTTAACGAATTGGATAAAGGAAGAAGATTTTCGGGGGCGAAAAGATCAGATATTCCATTTTCACTTGCTCGCTGTTTGGCAGTTCTAATGATATTGGAACTGACAGCCTTCAAAACACCAGTCTTTTCAGCTATCTGCTCTAATGTCATCTTTTGAGGTCCATCAAGAATAGAATACCCCAGAATTTGGGCCCTTTTACTCCGTGAGGTTGTAGGACACCATGGTGTTGGCATTTTTGATAAAAACTAAAAGAATGAGACTGTAAGTTACATTTGTCAACCTCTACGAAAACACTCTTCTTATATAACTTTATTGACTGACTAAGATACATGTTCATTTCTGATTCTTTGCTGGTTAGTCTGCACACCAATGCACCTTCAACTACCCGAATGCATATCTGGTTGTGTTCACATATGTCTGGACATTACGAGTACTCGTACCGGTAATGCAGTCATACGGAAGGCAGCATGCTATTATAGATGGCTCATTTGCTTGTATGTGCCGGCATGTGCCGAAGATAATTCCCCAGTAAAGATTAATATTAAATTTTGTAGATCCTCTATGGTGTGTGCCACACATGAGAGTACAGTTGCGACTGGCTATAGTGAATGGCAAAAACAGGGCTCCTCGTGTTCACTATAGCCAGGTGTTCACTATAGTAAAGATGACTAAGTCAGTATTGGCAGTGAGGGGTAGTGGCAAAGTGTCAATAGGAGAGTAGCTGTAGACACCAACTACACCTGAGTTGCAGCAGAAGCAGCAGAATTCAATCATGCTGCATGCATATCAAACGAGTTGGAGGTCCAGCATTTCAATGTCCATGTTACACTTATGGGATATGGTACTAGACTTTCGAGTCTAAGGATGTGATGGTATATACTGCCGGGTGGTAAGTATATTGACTACAACCCACACTGGCAAGAAGTAGGATTGTATCCAGAACTACTCAGCCTCTGTGAAAGATGATAAAGTAATTTATCCAAGTGGATCTATTACGTATTCTGCATTCTTGATAATCCGAATGCATCTGCACACGAGTGCATATATACTGGAAAGACGGCCATCCAGACTGATCACCTGGTATTCCGTATGATGTTCGCAAATGGGCAGCATCAATTTGAACTTAGTTCATTTGACAAAGAGATCGAAGGCTATCTACTGGTGGAGTGCTTGACACCCTCAGACAAATACATAGTCTGGGGGATCATTTGCTGTAGTGGGGTCATACATCTTCAGGGTCAAACAGTGTTCGTACTGTTTAGACTATGGCCGAAGTTTCCAAGGATACTTCTTTTATATTGCCAACCTAAGTACTGGGAAAAGTGTATATATAGTTAGCAGTCCCCCGTAGTTAAGGGATCATCAAGCAATAGAGAAGAGACTTTAACAATATATTAAGTTAACAAGTTATAAAGCCTTCGAGAACCCTTTTATCTTAACTATTCTTTTTACTGAGCTTTGCTGACAGTTCTCTGATTTTCTCGATACGAGCACGGCCTAGTCAATTCAGCAGTACCGAATTGGCTACCCCGTAACAGTCCGCCCCTCAGTATTAGTTCCTTCAGGTCCAGTGCCCTGTAGAATCGACCAGATTGCTACACATTTCAAAGGTGCACACAATAAGCGAAGGTGTGAGTTGACTTTGCTTGAAAAGTATGAGATCTGTAAGAAGCGGTTTGAATCAAAGGAAAATGAGAAAATGAAGTTGGAAGAGTTTTCAAGATTATTTTCTGGTATTGCTCAAAGAATGAACTTGCATTTAAAGGAATAACTGATCTGATATGGTGATATATGCAGATCGAGTGACTGGCCTTTCACTTTCAAAGTCAACACTTTCAACAATATTGAAAAAGAGTACTGAATACCTCAATATCGAATATAATACTCCTGATAACTAGAAAAAGAAAGCCTGAAAGCAGCAATATCCAGTACTAGAGGGTAATGTTATTGAGGGATCTACCATGCACAGTTAGTCAGAGTAATCACAATGGATGATGTTATTTTGGCAGTAGCAAAACACTTTAAAGAAGAACTATCAGCTTTGAGAGAAGGAGAGAGATGAGAAGATTGCTCGGGCTTTGAGTTTTGACAAAGATGGCTGAGATCGGTGAACAATAGAAATGGCTTAGGTCAAGTGAAGATACAGGGGGATTCTGGTATTATTGATCCTGAAGAATTTGATATTCCAGCAATGCGTAATGAAACTCATGAAATACTTAAAGACTTTACTATTCGTGATATTTACAATTGCAATTAACTTGCATTACAGTGAGTATAAGGTCTATTATCAATTATTTTTAAACTAATAATTTTTACCTTGGATACAATATGAGATCTGATACGACAATTTCTCAGAAAGGTAAAGTTGCTTGTGGTTCCAAAATAAATAAAACTCGTGTTACAGTTTTTCTAACTGTAAATGCGAATAGGAATGATACACAACGTGCAATGTTAATCAACAAATCAAAAAACCCAATTGCCTTTTGAAATGCCAAAATTAACTCTGAAAACGTTCCTCTTGCTTATCGCTACAACTGTAAAGCATGGATGTTCTCTGGACTCTGGTATGAGTATTTACAAAACTTGAATGACAGGATTTGCATTCAGGGACGTTGTTACACATATGGGAGATGGTACCAAACATTCTAGTCTAAAGATGTGATGGTATATAGTGCCGGGGGGTGACTATATTGACTACAACTCACACTGGCAAGAAGTAGAGTCAAATCCAGACTACTCAGCATCAGTGAAAGAAGATAGAGTAATTTATCCAAGTGGATCTATTACGTATTCTGGATTCTTGATAATTTGAATACATCTTCATATGAGTGCATATATGCAAGACGGACAGCCATCCAGACTGACCACCTGGTATTCCGGGAGATGTTCACAATTAGGCAGCATCAAAACTGAACTTTGTTCATTTGGCAAAGAGATCGAAGGCTATCTACTGGTGGAGTGCTTGACACCCTCAGAGTAATAGATAGGCTGGGTGATCATTTGCTGTAGCGGGATCCAACATCTTCAAAGTTCAACCGTACTCATACTAATTAGACCATGGCCAAAGTCTCTATAGATACTTCCTATATATGGCTAATATAAGTACTATGAAAAGTGTATAAATAGTTTGCGGTCCCCTATAGTTAAGGGATCATCAAGCAATAGAGATATGACTTTAACAATATATTCAGTTATTCAGTTATTAAGTTAACAAAGCCTTTGAGAACCATTATCTTTTATCATACTTTACTAAGCTTTCCTGACAGTTCTCTGACTTTCTCGATACAAGCATGGCCTCAACAATTCAACAGTACCGAATTGGCTACCTCGTAACAGCTGTCAAATCGCTTTGATTACAGATAATGTACCCACCCATCCACCTCCTGAGTGTCCTTCAAATGAATATGATATACCTCCTCCACTTGTACTTGATCATGTGAAGTTGATTTATCTTCCACCGAATACTACAGCTTAGCTGCAACCCCTCGAAGCTCGAATTATCTTGTGCCTTAAGGCAGGTTACCACTGTCAATTTATTTACCAAATTGTTAGTCACTTAGAGAAGTATGGGAAGCAGTACCCAATCAGGATGATTTACACGTTATTTATATAGTAGCAGAGGCATAGAATGAGTTGCCTGCTAGTATAATATTTTCACTGTTGGCCGAAAGTGGGTTTAATCGAATTCTAGGACTGCCAGTTACACTTTTCCTATAATGAGTACATTGGCTACATCTAGACAGCAACTCAGGTTTCAATTCTTTCTTTAAATGATACTAGCTGCAACTCAGAACAGGTCAATACCCTTGGCGACCTTTTCCTTTACCATAATGAGGAATCTGGTTATGAAGATGCCAGGCCAGAAGATATATCTTTGATTGAAATAGTGGACTACCTAAACTCCGAAAATGATTGTACTTCAAACCTTGACTCTGACAAAGGAATACTGGAAATAACATCACCTGCTCTCATCTCAGTTGCCTTGGCCAATACATATCTGAGTCAAATTACCAACCTTCTTGAATACTTTCCTGAAGATATTCTACAAACTACTGGCCAACTACTTCCAATACCTACTGCAGTTCAACAACTTCAGAAAATTAAGCAGGGCTTTCACCAGTATGAGGAATTGTGGAAGTAGCATGTCACACTGATCAATTGGCTTCAAATTAGATCACCCAAGGCAAAAGATAGAGGATCAGCAATGGCAGGAGATTTTCTACCAATTCTGGATCACCTCTCCCCTTCAGCAATCCAAATACCTACCTCTATACCTGAAGGCTGTCTTTCAACTGCAACCCCATCACTGCCTTCCCAGCTAGTTCGCTTTTCTCTGATTGCATCTGTTACACATATGGGAAATGGTACAAATTATTTGATGTGATAGTATATAGAACTGGGAGGTTACTATATGACTACAACCCATTCTGGCAAGAAGTAGTATCTATAGCAGAGCTGCTCAGCCTCTGTGAAAGATGTAGACTCTAAAGCATGGAGTAGTCAGACTCTTAGTAATTCGAATTCACATGTACTTGAGTGCATATATGCAAGAAAGACTACCATCCAGACTGATCAACTTGTATTTTGTAAGATATTGGCAAGTAGGCTATATCAACTTGAACTTAGTTCTTTTGGCAAATAGATTGAAGGCTATCTATTGGTTGAGTGTTAGACAACCTCAGAATACTAGATTATTTACGGGATCATTTGACTAAGCAGGACATACATTTTCAGGGTCAAACGGGTTTTCCACTTTCTATGACCATGGCCAAGGTATCTAAGGATACTTCATATATATGGCTAACATAAGTACCGGGAGAATTGTATAAATAGCTAGCGGTCCTCCATTGGTAAGGGATCATTTGGCAACGGAGAAAAGACCTTAACAATATATTTGGTTATTATTTTTTGAGAAATCTTTACCTTTTTATCTTTATCCTCAATGGAGCTTTCTTGACAGATTCCCCTGTCGATACAAGCACGGCCTAGGCAATTCAACAGTACAGGATTGGCTACCCCAGTAACAGCATCAGACTGGATTTGCCACTCCTATCAAGCACTAAATACACCTTAATGTTTAGGCTTCTAAGTTTCGCAAGGTGGAGATGGAGGAAAATGTATCAAGCTTTTTTTTTTTTTTTTTTGTTTATGGGGATGAGGATACGAAAACAGGAATCGAAATAGGAATTTCCTGGTCTCGTTGGTGTTACCAAGCAAGTCAGCAGTCAATAGAGATTTCTTTGCTAAACTCCAAGCTCGCACCACCAACTCAGACCACTGGGCAGGTCCTGGTTTCATGGAAAATTTCCTTCTTTACTCTCTTGTTCCTTATAGCCAAAATCATTTGTATGTAGCTTCTTTTTTACTACCCATGTTCATTCCTTATTTTCCGTTCAGTACACTATCGGGCTTTTCTTCCTTGTAGCAAAAAAAATCTGGTGGGACCCGAATTTTCCTGCTCTTGCCGTTCGTTATAGCCCGGTATTCACTACATCCAGGTTCACTATAGCCAGTGGCAACTGTATTGGTCAGGCAAATCCTGATCATCCCTACCAGCCGACACTTCAACAAGAACTCCTCCACCACACCTCTTCCACAACTCCCGAGTGACAAACCACGCCCGCTATCAACCACTACACTGCACTACACTGCACTACACCACTTACTTTCCCCCCAAAACCCTCTGCAATCCAAACCCAAACCCAAGGCCCACTCCCAGCCCAACCAGCAATCCCTCCCGTTCACACCCGACCCTCTTCATCCTGGTCAGCAAACCCCTAACCCAGAGCGCTCTCCCGCCCTTCTCCTTCCGCGCGCTCCTGAGCCCGGGCAATCCATCCAACGAGCCAGAATTCCACTCTGCCCGATAGCTCTCCAAATTCCCCTTCTCAATCTGCTTCTCAGCCCACCTCTCCAGAGTCTCCCTCTCCTCAAACCATCCCTCCCCTCCCCCTTCCCCCGCAAGAGCCCCCTCTATAATCGGAACCCCAAACCCACACGACGTCTGCACCTTGAAAATATCCAACAAGATCACAGCCCTGGCCCCCTTCAGCTCTTTCTTGGCTTCACCCCCATCCTCTCCCCCCTGAGGACCAAACAACCGCACAATCTCATCAAACTCCGCATCCTCGGCCTCCACCACCCGCCCCGTGCAGAACAGTCGCAGGATGCGCGGCGATGTCGAGAACGACGTGAACATCACTGTCACCCGTCCGTTCTCGTAGATGTGCGAGATGGTCTCCGACCCCGAGCCTGTGGCGTCTAGGTACGCGACCTGGCTCGGACTCAGCACGCGGAAGGAGCGGGAGGTATAGCCCTTTGGCGAGAGGTTTATGTGCTTGCCGTAGCGCGGCGCTGAGGCCGTGAAGAATATCGGCTGTTCTTGCACCCAGTTTATTAGGTCTTCAGTGAGGGAGGGGTAGAATTTTGGCATGTTGAAGGTCTTTTGGTTCAGTGTTTGGGGATTGGTAATGTTTTGTGGTGGTGGTGGTGGTGGGGTGGGAGAGGTGGAGACTCGACATGATATATTCTTCTGACGCTGATGTGGGGAACGGGCACGGATCGCGGGGGCGGGATTTCCAATTGGCCAATTACCGGAAGAGATGATTAGGCATATGATACCGAGTATAACCGGCTTTTCATAGAGGATCAAGCCCGTGGGAGCAAGTGCAGATCAAACTACAGTAATACGACAAGTTACATGGCGCGCTTCCGGAGCTCATAAGCTATCACCCGTGTAATTCTGAAATTGCGTGTACGACGCCCTTACATCCAGGTTTTGGGCAAGCAGATAGAGGAGCCCAGGCCTCCTACACTTCAACCAAGTGCAAACTTGGTATTCACGGCAAACCGCGGCCCCGAGGGGCAGCACAAAACGCTTCACCAACCCAACTGATTGCCCAACCCTGTAGACCCAAAAGACAAAATAAAACCACCGTATCGTATAAATGACCAACGACGCTTCTGCTAGTGCCCACTAAATCATTCGATTAATAAATAAAAGGCAAACAAGTAAACCCATCGGAGTTCCCCCAGCGGCTGTTTGTTTTCTTTTGTGCCCCTCGCTAGATCCCCGCCATTCAGTCATCCCCTCCCCGCATAGCATCCATAATACCTTATCTCGCACCGTATCCCCTCATCTCAATATAACCCAATTCTCCAGGATATCATTCGCAACGGCCCTAAACCTGTTCACCATCCCACTCAGAGCTCCTCATGTTCTCTGGTGGCTCGATGGATGGCACAAACTCCAGGCCAACTACAATTCATCCTATTAGCTCCTCACTGCTACTCAAAAGGTTTTGGAAGAAAACACTCACCATAGGCAACACCGACGAGCCCGACGATGGACCCAGCGATGATCCTCAAAACCTGGTTGGAGATCAAAATACTTCCGACAAAGACGTAGACTACCCACCACTCTTTGTTAGCCCAGCCCTACGCCACCTTTCCCCCTCATTTTGAAATCTTTAGATAGCAAGAGCGAACGTACAAACGCCACGACCAAGGAACGAGAACAGGAATGACGCATATCTAGACGTTTGTGGCGGAATCTGGAACTCCAGTAAAGCAGTGACTAATTATCGAATAGGACACCACTATTAGCGTAACCGAAGGTATCATCGCCAGAAGAAGCCATCGCCAAAGCAGCAAGTAAAACTCACCAAGACCAAACACAATAACGTAGCATCCGACAATAATGCTCTGCAAACTCAGGAGAAGGATTTGCGAGACTCCTCCAAGCACCATAGCTACCCCCACGCCGAGATTCACAAGGCGAATGATGTTTGACATGTTATCCATCCTGTGGGTTCTTCAATTTGTGGAACTATCTAGGGGAAAGGGAAGCAAAAGAGAAAAGTTTTGTAATGAATGGATGCGTTACCGATTGGTGGAGTGAGCAAGCAAGTAGCAGGTGGAATACCGCAGGTTCTCTAGTCGATGAAAAAGATGGAGGGGAAGGAGATGAAAACCTGGGAAGGGAGGTTTTGAAAGGGTTTTCTGGATTTTGCGCAAGCGATGGCTTACGCGTCGATCACTGCCTACATTTTAACGTCACGTTCCGCAACTTGTAGCTACAGTATCCCCACTCCGCTTCCTCCCCCGCCCGGCATACAATTCATTGCCAGCAGAGATAGAATAGAACAATATGGCACCCCTAATACCCTACCCCCCGCCTCCCGGCATCGGCAAGTACCTCCCCTCGCCTCAACTCACAGGAAAACTCTTCCTGACATTGACATACGCCACATCCCTGGACTCCCATCTCTCCATCCCCCTCACACAAGTTCCTCTCTCGGGCCCGGAGGCAAAATCCCTAACCCACCACCTTCGCACCTTCCACGACGCAATACTGATAGGAGTCGGCACCGCCACAGTAGATGACCCTGGGTTGAATTCTAGGCTGCCGGGGACGCCACTCGCGAGGCAGCCACGGCCGGTTATCCTTGATCCTACGTTCCGTTGGAAGGTTACGAGGGAGTCCAGGGTAGTGCAGACGGCGAAGAGGGGCGAAGGGCTTGCGCCTTATGTTTTTGTCCGGGGTGAGGTGGGGAAAGGAGATGAGAGGAAGGGGATATTGGAGGAGGTTGGGGGTAAGGTGGTTGTTATTGAGGCACCAGGAGAACAGAAGTGGAGTTGGCACGTCTTGTCAGGGAAGATGGAGGAGTTAGGTTTGAATAGTGTCATGGTTGAAGGGGGCGGTGGAGTTATCAACGATCTACTCACTGAGGGAAATCTCCCGCTTGTGGATTCTGTGATCGTCAATATTGCGCCCACATATCTTGGTCGAGGTGGTGTAAATGTATCACCCCCGGCAGTTGTATCAGCAGCAGATGGGAAGAGAACCTGGGCAGTCAAGTTTAAAAGCGTGGAGTGGAGAATTCTGGGAAGAGATGTGGTCATGTTTGCTCAACCAGATCTTTGATATAACAAATACCATCACTCATGTTTTTTTCATCTCTACTCATCATTCGTGTGTCGAGACATTTCCATTTCGCCCCCATCGAGATATACAATACAGAACAAGCAATGAGAATAGAAAACAGGGGGAGGGAAAGAAGAGGAAAGTAAAAGCCAGACCCAGCAGTTATAAGGCCAAAAGAGCCCTAGAACCCTTGCCTGCTTGGAAAATGCCTTCTCACACGTCCACCGACATGACAGGGCAAGCGTGCTCAAAACATTGCGCCTTTCATGTTCACCGAGACAGTCTTGAGCTGAGTGTAGTTGGCCAATGCAGCCTTTCCAAGCTCGCGGCCGATACCAGACTCCTTGAAACCACCGAACGGAAGAGCGGCATGGAGGGTATTGTAGGTGTTTACCCAAACAGTACCAGCCCTCAAGCTGTTGGCGATGGTTAGAGCAGTTTCGAGGTTCTTGGTGTGGACGGCAGAAGCAAGACCGAAGGTGGTCTTGTTACCAAGAGCAATGGCGTCTTCCAGGGTCTTAAACTTGGCAATTGAGGCAACAGGGCCAAAAATCTCCTCCTGCATGATTTTCATGCTTTCGTCCACATTGGAGAAGATGGTAGGCTCGATGAAGTAGCCAACGTCTCCATGGCGCTTGCCACCGATCTCAATCTTGGCCCCCTCTGACTTCCCATGCTCAATGTAATCCATAATTTTGTCGAACTGGAGCTGGGAGACCTGAGGGCCCTGGAAGGTCTCGTCCTCGAATGGGTCACCAACAACGTTTTCCTTTATCCTCTTCTTGAATTTCTCGACAAACTATGAGACATGTTAGCCGATTTGTTTCGAAGGCTAATCTGTAGGGTGGGCAGCAACTGACAGTATCATAGATGCCCTCCTGGACGTAAATACGGGATCCAGCACAGCAGCATTGTCCGTGGTTGTAGAAAATACCAAAGTTGACCCAGCTAATGGCCTCATCAATATCGGCATCGTTAAACACAATGTTGGGGCTCTTCCCACCGAGCTCCAAGGTGACCTTCTTCAGGTTACTGTTTGCAGCAGCCTTCATGATGGTACGCCCAGTGATAGTTGATCCAGTGAACGCAACCTTGTCGATGTCCATATGGGAGGAAATGGCGGCACCAGCGGTTTTACCAAAACCAGAGAGAGTGTTGATAACACCGGGAGGGAATCCAGCCTTAGCAACCAACTCTACGGCCACCAGAGCGCTCAGGGGGGTCAACTCTGAAGTCTTGAGGACAACGACATTGCCAGTGGCAATGGCAGGACCGATTTTCCATGCCCACATGAGAATTGGGAAGTTCCATCTGCAAAAACGGCTCAGCGAAAATTCCCACAATTGGGCAGTGTCCAAAGGGCTTACGGGATAATCTGTCCGCAGACGCCAATAGGCTCTTGTTTTGTGTAGTTGAATTTCCCATGTTCGGTGTCAATGACTTTTCCATGGACTTTATCGGCCCACCCACCATAGTACCTCAGGCAAGCAGCGGCAGCACTAACATCTCCCTTGGCCATGCTAACACCCTTCCCGTTGTCGAGTGCCTCCACGGAGGCCAAGGTGAGTAGGTTCTCCTCGAAGAGATCTGCAAGCTTGCAGAGAAGCTGGCCACGCTTGGCGGGGGTAACCTTGTGCCATTCTCCCTCAAAGGCTGCGCGAGCAGCATGTACGGCAATGTCGACATCCTATGGCAAGAAACAAGATTAGCGGAGACGGAGATCCTTTTGAAGGGAGCTCTTCCGACCTTCTCAGTTGCTTCATGGACAGAGCAGATCACTTTTTCGGTGCTATGACATAATCAGAAACCATCATCCAAACATCACAATAGAGGATCAAAAAACCTTGGGTTGATGACGTCAAAGGTCTTGCCTTCGACACCCTTGACAAATTCGTTATTGATGAACCTAAAAGAAAAGGTGTTAACAGAATTGGGGAAGCAAATCTGAGGCCAATTGAATTCTACAAGCAAGGAGAAGTATTAGAACCTACAATCCAAGAGGTTGAACATATTTGACTCCATTAGGGAGCTCAAGGTTGACGGACAGAGTCATGGCGAAAGAGAAATTCGTAATGTGGTAGAGAGTGCGGTTGTGGGTGGTTGATCCGGGGAGGGGAGGAAGAAAGTGAAAGGAAAGGGGTGAGGGGAGGGGGTATATAAGAAGGACGGTACGGGGCCACCGGTAGTGGAGAATCGGGGAAAGATGGGACGGGCGGTTAGGATGAAATGAGAAAGGAGGGGTTCGTTGCTAATCGATCGGTATGACATTTTTCTATTGAAGGGCTTCCGTTCGATACGGCACTTGTCCGAGCTCAACAGTGCTGAAGTCTAGTCCAGGCCAGGGAGTGTCCGGAACCAACTTGGGGGTGCAAAAGCAGTTTATGCTGTGATCACCCTACCGTACTGTAGAGGCAAGTGCAGTTGACTGTTGCTGCGATATTCAAATCGGGTTTGCTTGTTTGCACGATCGGTCAATGTAAATAGCAGTGGGAAAGGTCGCACCATGCGGATGCCTACTATCCTAAGTCGGTATGATACTTGTACCGGTATACCAGATGGAGAAGAGAATGAGTTGAGCAAAGGGGACCTCTTTAATCGGTGATTGGAATAAGTACCACAGTGAGTGGTATCATATGCCACTCCTTCCCTACTCCGTTCATTCAACGAGCTTAACTGTAGTACAAGTGATTGATTGTACGAGTATATTTGATAGAGCTCATCCACCAATAAGCGTCTTCTCCACACTAGGCACAGCCTTTCCACTTCCAATATCAGATGGGGGTGCCCGTATTATCGTATAATACCAGCATTTCCAGCAAGCACCGGCAAATTCATAAGTTACACAGCTCGAGATAGGAAGAAGAAGATAGATGGCAGACGGGTCCACCAGTAGCCCATGTAGCTTACCGCACCCGGATGCGCCCTGGCTATCAAAGGATACCCCATCACTGTCTCACTGCCCCACTCCACTTCCATCTCTACAATTTTGATAATGATCATGATCCTATACAGTTAATAGTCCGAACCGTGCCATTCCATCTCCAACCCGCTCTAACCGCATCGCATCCGATCTTCATCCCTACAAACCCACCAGGACTGTGACCAACAGGACAAAAATCCAGAGCAGCAAGCCGGATTTTTCCTTGTTCGAGCGTAATATGGTTACAAGCTACCAATCCGTCCACGATACCTATGCCTCGGGAATTTGGAGGTGATAAAACACGGCCATATCCAACATCTACACATCTACCCTGCCATGGAGCAGGGTAGGGTGAGAGCAAAGACTGCCCCTATCATGTAGCGGTTTCTGCTGTAGATTACTATTGAGTTGTGGGGTCGCTTTCACATGTGTGGGGTAGGTGGGGTGGTGATACATGACGACAGTGGCTGCTACGAGTTTCGCCGCAAAGCTCTGTGTCAAGACGCTGCAAATGGCGGTACTCGAGCACTGGCGCTGTACTCGAGTATCATAGCACTCGAAAAACTGATCTGCTTGGATGGGGCGGTGCTTGTTTTTAGAGTCCTTTAGAGATATTGCTGCAGTGCTGGAGCTTGCTGTTATCGGTTTCCGGTTCCGGACACTTGACCTCACTCCAAGTGGAGTTGGTTTGCAAGGCAAGAGCAAAATTAACCGCAAACCGCCTGCCGGCAGATGATCGGCCGCTCGTCCGTTCCCGACCCCAGGCCTTTCTCCACTGCTGCGCCTACCGGCACCGCACAATACTCAACCGAGCATCTCTATGCGGCCTTCTGCCCGAATAATCCCCGCTCTGAGACAAAGGCTTTCGAGAAAGCCCGCACTGAACAGAGATGGGTTAACATTGTCAACACCATACAGGGCCCGGAAAGAAGCTATGAAACAATTATTTAAAGTTAATCAGCCAAATAATATTATATCCTTGTTAGCTCCGGTTAACAATTCTTTACCTTGTGCTATCGTAGTATCGTATCATACTACGGTGTGATACACTCGGCAAGTCGGGGCGTCGCAAATGATTATCGGTATCATATCATCCATTTCCCCCCCCCCCCACCTTTGGCCCTTTTTATATGAAGAAAAATTCAAAAATTCAAAAATAAAAATAAAAATAAATACGACTAAACTAAAAGGGGGGAATGAAATGTAATTAGCTGTTAGATTCTTAATTATTTTTTCCTCCCCACATCCGGAAATGATTCCCGTACGTTTTTCTGGCCTTGCTTAACAGTGTGCTATCAGATTACCAGCGGGCACCAAGGTAGCTATAGGTTCAGCCCAGTTTGACAGGTTACCAGAATGGCAAATACCAGTTGATGGGATCCAACAAACTCAGCAATCTCAAGCTTTGCCATGTGAAGAAAACTCTAATCTTTCTTAGGGGCTTTTGTCCCTTTTTTACGGAAATTAAAGGTCCTGCGGAGATATAATAGTGGATCGCGCGGGTATTGCATAGAGGCTTCCCCCAACCAAAACCCTGGATGCGGATCCCCCTGCCCCGGTGCCTCTGCTATCCCTTTGGCACACTTCTCTCCCGCCCTTCCTCCTGCCTATCATACCGGCACCCCCTTCCCCTTCCATCTGAGTATGATATGATACAAACTTGGCAGGTCTTCAACAGTAAATTCTGTTGAAATAGGGCTCAGAAGTAATCAATACTTAAATCTAACAGCGCCAACCCCACCAACCCCACAAAATCACCAACGAAAGACAAAGTGTAAAATCTGGGGTTGTGCTCTCGGAGGTAAGGATTGGCTGGCAGCAGTAGTATCGGTTTGCTCCCTTAATTCTCGCAGGGTGGTTGAAACTGGTACCTGTTGGGAAGCTTCAGAAAGCGCTCAGAATTGGGATAGGAAACGTGCGGGCCAGAAGCTACAGGTCTACTGCGCAAATAGGGATCCTCTATTAGGTGGTTCAGTATGTGAGCCTAGATGAGGTATCAGCACGGTGGATTACGTTTATATCTTAGTAACCGACTGCTGCATGCATCTGGATTGCAGACCGACCACCTACTCCTTCTGCAACACTTCCTTCTCTCCCTCCTTTTTTTCTTGACAATTCCTTTTTGTTGTTATTCGACAGCCTTATCTTCTTAGTTCTCAATCGAGCATTTTCACCTTACAGAGTCTGACTGTTGTATGACCTATTTTAACAGTACCCATCGACAGCACGCAAAATGCAATGGCTTTCCATCCTCAGCAACCACTATGGGCAGAGTTGGGTGCTACGGTAGTCTGCCATACCTGCCCCACTACTATACTGCGACCCACTGTGTTGACAGAGCCCACCGCTTAACTATCCCTGCTGCCCAGTGTCAACGGTTTGAAAGCAGAGGGCTTGCGCAAAGACACCTAGGTGCGATAACATAAGCTGATGGCTAGGCTTGCGACTCGGCCCCTTGATCCCACTTGGTCGAGGTAAAAAAAAAGGCCACGAATGAAATTGGACCAGAAAATGATGGCTAAGTGCAACTTCAACCTACTTTATGTTTTCATGAGTCTATAGTTTTGAGGCCGTGCTCCTCAGGTATAACTTTAAAAAGGGCGAACCCCATCACCACACCGCTCCCGTATCTGACGACACTGGCTTTTATCTCCAGATATTTAACTCCCTTACCGCCACGGGACGCAAGACAATCTCCCAAAAAAATCAAATCAGGTCTTTTACTCGTACCGATCAAATGAGGAAAATGTGCTGTCAGCTCAAAGCTGCTCTGTGGATCGTTTTGGAGAGCTCGGGTGGTCATCCAGCAGGGCTGTCCGATCTCCGTTCGTCCGGAATCCCCCTTTCCCCTAAAGCTACGTTAGGGCATTAGTGCGAATGGCAGAATTGTGCGTGCGAGCAGAGAGCGCAACACAACGAGGTCTGGAGGACCCCGAGGGGAGTGACGGCAATGGAAGGTGAGAAGACGTTGGCAATTTTTAGAAAATTTGGAGTGCAAGGTCAAGCAAGATTGGTGCGATAGTTTCCGTATCTTCTGGTTATCGCGGCTACGCAAAAGTAATTTTCCTCCCTATTAGGCGGGTATGCGATATACATAATTCCCCGGCAGTCTACGCTCGCTGCCCGCAGATATCAGGATGCCGGATGTTTGGCTAATTTGATCTACTTCATTCAACGAGTGAGCTTTTGTGACGCCCTCTAGAAATTTCTCTCGAGATACATATCATTGTGAGCACAGTACCTCCCATTTACTAGAATGTCCACTAGTACCCTCACCTTCACTAAACCCATGGCAGGTTCCTTATATAGTTTCCTGTGGGCTCCCAGGAATGGACTCCCGTAGGTGCAGTATCCTCCTCCCAATACTCTATCTTAGAAAGTTAGAGAACAAGGTTAGAATCGGTAGCCGGAAAAGGGAGCCCGACAACCCCCTGCTAGCGGAAGATCCCCCGTTTCGCTAACCTCCTACCGGCCGCGGGTAGCATGGTTCTGGAGTAAAAAAGCGTCCCTCGCCGGGCTCAATTTGAATAAGGGTTTTCAAGCTCTTCACAAGCTAGCGAGATAAGACAAGATGATCCGTCAATTCACCACATATATCAGCACCAAAACAGCATAGATTTTGATCCAGTTATTTCGGAGGTATCGGCAACCGAAAAAAATTGGTTCCCATGAGAATGGTTCCCATGTAACGCTATAGGCTCGAATCTCACCATTCGGGCAAAGTCAGCAAACTAGCTCGTTGGGCATACCCTAGAGAAAGTGTATAGTATCCTAGCAAATCCAATACCGGTGTCGACGGTGAAGCTTCTGCCCTCAATTGAAGCCCCCATCCCGTTTATTCACGATGTCTCACTCGGCGGCTTCATGAAGGGTTAGTCGGAATATTTTTTAAGCTCTCGGCCGGCTCGTTAATGTATAGTATCCCATCTCTACCCCCGACCGGAGATACTTGGGTTGAATGGAAGAAGTTGAAGTTCTCAAACCCAAAGACATCTCTCAAGAAGGCTCCTATGTCATCTACATACGCTTTCCAGATCAAACATAAACAAGATCAACCTTTACCCAGCGTGCCCTTAACGTGCTCGGAGACATAACGCCAGGAATACAGTTAATTCGATATCAGGGAACCCCAGGGATCTTTAACCATTTTTACTTCTACAATCGCGTGCTTCTCTATAGAAAGCAGATCTTCAAACTGTCCGCTCAATCTCCCAAACCATTCTTTCATAATATATAAACCGATAGGCTATCGGGACACCTCCTTCAGTAGCCACCAAATATCTATCATACCTACCTGCTTAGGTTTTTGGGAAGTGTACTGAAGGAGGCCGAGTCAAAGTCTCAAGCCGAACGTTTTTTCTCTCTCAGCCAAGATTTCGAGACCCACTCAGCTAGGGTAGAGACTTGACATTTTGCAGGTCCGGGCCCACACACACCAGAAACGTAGCCAAAAAATAAGACGAAAAAAAAAAATATACAAACAAAGATTTTTTTTAAAAAAAATCATGGAGAAATCCTCGACCTGGCAATCTACCAAAAGACAACTAGAGTGACAATACATGACTGCATCCGACGACCCTCACTATTATATCGCCAACCATTAACACATCCCTGTTCCCACTTTCGGAAGAAAAAAAAAAAAATCCCCTAAACAAGTTGCAGGAGCACATTTGCACTACAATACAAGTAACAGGCAAGAAGTATCCGAACACAGGGGTCATCCCTGCCAAGGGGTATAAGGCCAAGATGTCCGTGCATATACATGTATATTAGCAAGCCAGGGGACACAGGACGCCCAAGAAGTAAGTAGTTTTACCAATCGCCGGTGAAAATAATAACTCTTTGGTTTCTGTAGCAACATATTCTATAACACACATAGAGAAGGTTAGTTAACACTATATTTCCAAGAGTATTAGTAACTAACAGGAAAAATAGTGATGGCAGCAAGAGGTTCAGATGCTTCATATAAGGAGAGATGCTTTGTGCAAGCTCTTCGAGGAAAGGCAGGCTGGACGTTTGGCCATATCGCTGAGGAGTTAAATCTCAGTCTTGGCTCTGTATACAATATATGCCAATCACCAGCAACTCCTAAAAAAAAAAAGGGTCGCCCATTCTCGATTGATACACCTACATGCCAGCGCCTTGTTGAGATGGCAACTGAGAATGCCACAAATCGCCGCCTCCCCCTTACCGAAATTGCAAAGCTCTGCAACATTGAGGCCTCCGAAAGGACACTGAGAAAGGCCTTCAAGATGGAAGGCGACGCACACCGCGTAGCTAGGAAAAAGCCCTTTCTCGATGCTCGAAAAAAGGGACTACGGCTGGCCTTTGCCTTAGCCCACCAAGATTTAACTGTGGAGGATTGGCGCCGGGTCATATGGACTGACGAGTGCTATGTCTGGGTGACTGGAACTAGGAGTCGGACCTGGGTGACCCAGCGCCCAGGTGAGGAGTACGATGATACCTGTCTTGTTCCTCAGTTTCCAAAACAAGATTGTATAATGGTATGGGGTGGAATACTGGGGGAGGGTGGGAAGAAGGCACCTTTAATTCTCTGGGAAAAAGAGGATTGGGGAAACATAACTGCAAGCAGTTATGTTGAACATGTCCTCACACCAGTCCTTTGGCCTTTTTGGAGGGAGGAAAGCCAGAAGCTTGGGGAGAGTGAACGCATATGGGTGATGGAGGATAGTGCGTCTGCCCACCGGGCACGATATACTACAGCTGCTCGACTTGAGTATCAAATGCCTAGCCTTCAATGGCCACCTTCCTCCCCAGACCTCAACCATATAGAGAATGTTTGGTGTACCTTAAAGAACAACCTTAACAAATGCTCTCCACACCCCACTGGACTACCAGCAATGGCCTCCGCCATTCAGAATGAATGGGACAACATTACTCCGGACGATTTCCTTGGTTATATTGATTCCATGCCTCAGCGTATTGCTGCATGTTAGGCACATAACTCCCATGAGGGCCCAGAAGAGCAGCTTGAGAGCTCTGGGCCTGAAACTCCACAGACTAATACCCCCCTCCGGCCCTGACGTTGGCCCCGGACGACAGCACTGGCGCCTTGTGCAGTTGCTCGCAATCATAGAAAGAAGAAATATTGGAACCTTTCTCGTAACCCCGTATACGTCGTCGGCGTCCGTCCGACCGGATCCTGTCCACATGGTATATAAGAGGGCATCTCTGGCTACGTCTGGGAAAAAGAACCAAGCGATTTCGTCAAGACATCGCGGAGTTACCTCCCACTGAAGTCAAGAGACCAAAACAACGTCCGGAAGCCTAGGAGGGAGTGGTATTCGGGCTATTCCGTAGAGAATAGTACTGAACCTCAAATGAATGCCTATCATAGGCCAGTAAGCCTATCGGAACATGTCGATAAGGAGAGGCAGTCCAGCACGAATTGGTATTGGACCGATGGTCAAAGACTAGTCATCCTGAAAGCCAGCGGCAAGACCGGGTGAACCGGAACGAAGCCCTATTGGTCGACAACCAAGTTGGCCCCTTGGTGTTCTAAGAAACTATTGGCAAGTTCCAAACTGGACGGCCATAGTTTGAACAGCAGGACGACGGCTGTTATCTCTTACCGGGAAGGTGTGAACACCCTCAGAGAAAGAATAGCTCTGATAACGCCATTAGCTGTGCGGGGGAAAAACTTTCAGGGTCAAAGGGGGTTCGCTGTTGGATTTTGTTGTGAAAATTGTTAGTAGATACTTGGTTGTATGGAGAACGGATGTAGTCTGTGAACACTCAGACGCGGGATATAAATCTCGAAGTGCCTCTCGAGCTTTAGCCATCATCAAGCAACGGAGAAGAGATCTTATCAATATCATACGTTCTACCTTGAAATCTTGAGCCTTCCTAGACAATCTCCGTCTACGATTTGATTTCTTAAGCCTAGCCTGATTCGTTTGACCTTAGAATCGGCTACCCCTAACAGTATATTGATATTTCTCCTTGTTACCAAGGCTCAATCCATGACTATCGGATATCTCGAAGTCATACCTCTGGAATCACACCAGCTCATAGCTGATTCCACCCTTCTTGACGAGTCGATTCTTGAACCTCGTATACCAAACTTCGTCACTTCTATCGAAACCCTCCTGTACGACTCCCTTCCGGAGATCGAATTCCTACCATATCCCTACGAACCCTCCTGGTTTACCGATCCTAAACTCGTTCCTACCCCCCAAGATTTCGCAGAAATCTATAAGGAATTTTACGGCCCATCCTTCCAGTGGCACCCTTTCGTCGAATACGACAGTCAGGAAAGCGGAACCTCAAGTTCTTTCTCCTCCAATATTTCCTTTACACCTTCAATTTGGGGGATTGGCAGACACCCTAATTCCCATTAAAAGGCGACAATGGCCCGACAATTGACTGTCGACACGGACAAAGCCATGTCGGACATAGAGGAAGTCTCCCTGATTGGAAGCGATCATGCACCTGGGCGCTCCAGGTCACCCTTAGCACTCCACCACCTGTCA
>QFET01002751.1:0-19009 GCA_003316355.1 Tuber calosporum
GAGCCTAAGCGGCCCCTCTACTCCAATGCGGCACTAGGCCAACCAAGGCTTATACCAGTTATCGAACCACCTACCCTCCCTCACCACCAGCGTACACTCTACGAGCTTTACGACGACGAGGAGGAGGAAGTACCACGCCTGGAGCGAGTACAGGATGAACGGGATACGGCAGCAGTAGTGGCAGAAATGAGCACCCAATGGAGGAGACAGATGGTGGAGGCCTACTGGAACGATGACCTGTACAAGCAGGCTTCTGACGCTAGCAACACAAGGAGAGGTGGCAAGCTATCCCACTATAGGATCGGCGATGGACTAATGTATGCAACGACCAGGGGTGGTCAGGATTGCCTCTACATACCTAAGGGACATGCAGTGAATGGAATGACACTCAGGGATATCGTTATTGATGAGATTCACAAGAGGGGACACCATAGCGCAGATAGGAACCTACGCTATGCTACAGAATACATATTCTGGCCCGAGATGAGGAAGGATTTTCGAGACTATGTTCGCCAATGCGATTTATGCCAAAGGAATAAGGAACGCAACAAGCTACCTGAAGGAGAGGCACAGTCTATGCCAGTACCCTCCGAGATATTCACCTCCTACGCTATCGACTTTGCAGGACCATTCAACAAATCTGGAAACAACAAGTACAGTACAGTACTAGTTGTTGTCGATAGGGCGGTTGGATTCACTTGGTTTATCCATACGCATTCAAACAGTCAAGCTATAGAGACCCTCACCCTCCTCCGGCACCATATTTTCACTCTACATGGAGTACCTACGTCGATTATTAGCAATGCTGACCCACGTTTTTCCTCACGATTTTGGGCCCAAACCATGAAGTCTTTGGGGATCGAGCAAATCAAGGCAGTACCTGGACACCACGAAACCAATGGCCAGGTTGAGAGAAAGATTATGGAACTTAAGACTGCCTTGAGGAATGTTGTTAACAAGCACCAGAACAACTGGTTACTTGCACTTCCCGAGTTAGCAGCCTACAAGAATGCAGGATATTCTGATATCCTGAACATATCACCATATAAAGCAGTCTATGGACGAGATTACCCTATGCTGTCGACTATCAGAGTCAGAAACACCCTGGTATCTGCCTCTGATGACTGCCGGAACAGACACTCAGGAACTGCGTAATGAGGCCTACCAATCTGTCAAGATGGTGAGATTTAGGAGTATCAGGATGGCAGCAAGAAGAAGGACCATCCACAAACCCATTGATGTGGGCGAACGATTGTTAGTCTGGGGAGACCTGTTCGCTACAGAATTTGGTAGAAGGAAGAAACTCGAACCCAGATGGCGAGGACCCTTTGTGTAATGGAATCCTATTATGTTTCTACTATTACTACTAACTTGATGTTGGTTATTACTTATTTGGGTTTATACCTGATAAGCGCTACTATTTGGTTGTTCCTTCCTACTTTGTTATGACTTCGTAACTGGTTATTCTTTCCTTGTTTCGCTTATCACTACCCCTCCTTGCTTCTACCCATTTGGGTATCGCTATCCTCTTGCTATACCTACTGGATTTGTATAGTAGTAGCGATCTCTTGTTCCTTCCTGTTTGGATTCCATTACTTGTTTTGTTAGCTCCATCGTGTTGCTTTTAACCCTCTGTTTTCGGAATATGGTTACCTTGGTATGCTACCTCTGTTAGCATGTTTGTTGGACAGGATGTTTACGCTTTTGTTTAGTTTTCCCTAGCTACAATCTTTTATATTTGAAGAGCCTGCAATCCCTTAAGGATTCGTACTCTCTAGCCTCACAGGACTATCATCTTTAATACTACAAGTTGAACGGTCACTCTATTAGTTCCATACCTTTTACCTTGTCTATTGAAGACCTATCCATCGATGCTTCTTCCCCTATCCTAATAGTATCTTCAGGGTCCCTTTGGGATTCTCGAGATACTTGCGTGTAGGTTACATTTTTTGACCTAGACTCAAGTATACCTTTATTCTTCGGCAGAGGACTGACACCCTACGCCTACCTTGACCCTGCAGTACTAGTACACCTACCTGTTTCCAAGAAGGCCTTGAGGGGAATCCTGGCGAGACCAGCTCACCCTTGCTAGCAACCATTTCGCTTCCAAGAGATACCAGAAGGCATTTCACTAGAGGATCGGTAGCATCCTCCTCAGGACCCCAGAGTCAAGCACCAGTACCACCACCTGCACCACAATCTAAGCACTCAGAACTATCTTCAGTAGATAGCAGCAGCAGCGAAGAAGAAGACCAAGACCAAGCTCAAGACCACGCCCAAGCCCAAGCTCCAGACAATGTCCAAGACCAAGCCCAAGCCCAAGAACAAGTCCAAGAACAGCTCCACTAAGAAGTTCAATCCAAGAAAGAACCAAGCTCAATCAGAATCAGATTCCGGACCAGAGGACGCTCTAGGACCTGCACCACCAGCTTCACCACATAGACCACCTAGTCTACCAAGAGAACCCAGAGAACCAAGCCCTGCACCAGACGATTTACCTAGTCCACCAAGACCACCTAGTCCACCAAGTGCACCAAGCAATCCAAGCCCGGCACCAATCGCCATGTCAGTACCCCCAGAGGTAAATAATCGTCCTAAATGGCCTGCACCATTTACATTCACAGGAGAAGGAAGAGATCGTAACTCATTGAGAATCAACTCATGGTTCTATACAGTCCACTGATACATCGCCAGCTTTGGCATAACTGACAATGCCCCTGAAGCCCTGCAATGCAATGGAGCCTATTGCAGAGAGAAAGCCCTCGATAAATTCACCCAATATGAAGCATCCCATAAAGACCACACAGTTGCTGGACTCCAACAGAAATTCGAGGCCTACTTCCTTCCTTCCACATCCACTGATACCATCTATGAACAGTGGCTTCAAGTCAAGCAAACTACAGGCGGAAAAACAGCACAGATTACCGACACTGTAATCAGACTTGATACCTTGAGAGACAGTCTCCCCCCAGGAACATTTTCGGACTATTCCGCGAAGCAGAGTCTCCTAGATGCAATGGATATCAAACTCAAGTGGGAAGTGATACCACATATCACTTCAGATACCTCCTTTGACCAGCTAGTGGAAATAGTGGAAAAGCGAGATGCAATTGCCAACTCTACAGGACTCTATGGAAATCGACAAGGAAATGCAACCTCTAATGCAGTTTCCCAACAAGCACCCAAGCGCCCCCTGAACACCAACCAGCGAAATCAACCAAGGTTCTCTAACAATACCTCTCTGCGTCCAAGAGTATCCCAGGCTGAGAAGGATCGGCGCAGAAGAGATAATGACTGTTACTATTGTGGAAAACATGGATACTACTCCGATAACTGCTTTGAGAAGAAGAAGCATAGGAGCACCCAGCTGCGAGGAAATGGAGACCCTGGCGGATCCAGGAGACCCCAGCATGTCAGGAGAACATACGACACCCAGGAAGACGATCCCCTTGTGAAGGAATCAGTCACAGTTACCACAAACCATGCAGGACCTAGTGGAACTCAATCCCAAGCCCTCGAAGCATACATCACAGTCAATGGCCACAAAGTAAAGGCATTATTAGACACAGGAACCACAGGAGAAAACTTGATATCAGGAAAGTTTGTCACCACCTACCAAATCCCTACCAGAGACCTCGAGACTTCTATCAACCTGAAGATGGCAGTTAAAGGATCACACTCAGCAATCAACTATGTTGCAAAGCCTGTCATACAGATTGACAAAGAAAGCAGCGATATCTCTAAAGCCCTAGTCTGTTCCTTGGATAACTATGATATCTTCCTAGTAATGCCTTACCTTACTGCACACCATGCTGTTATAGATTGCGGAAAATCTATTATCACCTTCCCTGATAAAGGAATCACCTTGACCTGCAAGAAACCAACCCATGCACGATTTTCAGCAATGAATGAAGCAGATGCCCCTGACTTCATTTCCAAGTTTCCTACAGTATTCCCTGGCAAGAAGACAGCGGAATTACCACCCTTGAGAGATGTCAACCACCACATCCAGCTGAAAGACACAATTTCGGACCATAATCCGAGATTCTTCACATTCCCTGACAAGATCATGCCAGCATACAGAGCATTGATCGAGGACTGGAAAGCTAAAGGAATCATTTACCCAAGCGAGGCACACAACCCAGTCAACATATTTCCTAAGCTGAAACCCAATGGTAAAATCAGACTGCTTGCAGACCTTGTACCCAGGAATGATATTACTATCAAGGACCATGGAGCGATTCCCAACCAAGCCATGATACTCAGAACTGTTGCCAGAGCAAAGTTCAGATCCACAATTGACCTAGCAAACTGGTACTTTCAAATTCGAGTTCTCTCTAGCGATGAGAAATACAACACCATCAAGACACCCTTTGGATCCTTTGCATGCAGAGTTATGCTGCAAGGAGATGCCAACCCCGCTGCTACAGCTATGAGAGTTATAGAGTTTGTCCTAGATGGATTTATAGGAAAATTCGTTTGGGCATACATGGATGACATTAGAATCTATTCAGAAACAGTTGAGGAACATATTTCGCACATCAGATCAGTCTTGGGAAGACTGAAACAGCATCAAATCAAAGCATCGCCAGCCAAGTGCAAATTCTTCGCTACCAAGCTCTCACTCCTTGGACATGTTATAGATGAGAAAGGAATTCATGCAAACCCTGAAAAAATTCGATCTATCCAAGACTGGCCCACCCTTAAATCGAAAAAGGAGGTTCAGACCTTTATTAGAGGTGTGATATATCATGCACAGTTCCTTCCCCACCTTGCCTCCACCACTGCCCCCCTCACGGACCCAATTTCCCAAGATGTGCTCGAATGGCGACCCCAGCATGAGGAAGCCTTCAAACAGGTTAAGCGCCTGGCCAAGGAGACTATTCCGCTCCGCCCCATCTCATATGAGACATCAGCTGATCTAATATACCTCATTACTGACGCCTCTGAGGTTGGATCAGGAGCATGGGTTGGCCAAGGACCTATCCCCTGAGAAAGCATACCCTACCGTATTCCACAGCAGAAAGTTTGCAACAAGTCAGCTGCACTACCCTGTCCATGAATTGGAACTTTTGGCGATTGTGGATGCCATTGAGGCATTCCATCCGATTCTATATGGCACCAAGTTCACTGTTGTGTCTGACAACAAGGCATTATCCTTTTTCCTGAAGCAGACTGACCTACCTTACCGCCAAACTAGATAGCCCATGTTCCTGCAATCTTATGATTTCGATATCATACACAGACCTGGCAAAAACAATGTCCTTGCAGATGCACTATCAAGGATCTAAGAAGACACCCCAGCTGAAGAAGACCAAATACTCGAAGACCCTACAGAGAAGAAGCCTATAAAGACCCACTCCTCCGCCATGAACAGTGTATCAAGACACTACCTCGACATCGCCCATGCCCTAGACCCTTCTTCTGCCCTCACTCTTCAAGTACCATCTCGCATTCTTACCCCTGAATACCACTTCATGTGGAACTCCCATCTTGGCACCAGCTCAAACCCCTCCAGCTCCCAAGAAGCGAGTCACTACTCAGATTCTGTTGAACAAGCCATGGACAAAGCAGCAGATACCCTAGAGCTTGCAACCAATGCCATTCAAGGTTGTGAAATCGTCGAGACCTCCTCCTATCACAGCAACCCTCAAGAGCCATCCCAGGCCACAGTACTTATTGAGCGAGCTAAAGCTCAACTGTCAGGCCTTGCGTCGAGAATTAACAATACTCCAGTAGATATGAACCAACCACTGCATCCAGATGCTATCACCAACTGCTTTAAACGAATCCATGATTCTATCACCCAATTGGAATCCCTTGCAGTCACCACCTCGGGAAATATCACCCCAGCAGCACACCTACTGAACCTGACCCTCAGCCCACACCAGTCCCTCCTCGACCCCCAGTCAATGAACTGGACCGGTTTCTTGAATCTAATAGACACAGAGCCATGTACTGGACTGCCTGTGTCTGGGACGAATGCCAAACCCACATGAATGGAAAGAATACAGGATACTTTCCCTCAGGATCTCGCGATATTCCACGACCCTTGCCTCTCTACTCTTCCTCCAACTTTGTCTCCCCTCATCATCCCAAGCGCAGAGCAGAACACAGATGGGCTGTTCCTCCTCCCCTCCACCATGACGATGGCTACCCAGTTTTTCATACAGTTATTGATAAAGGAAAAGAAATAGAAATCCCGGATATTGACCAAGGATGGGACCTACCTACCCCTGAAGCACCTGTCGATTATGAGGACTGCTTCTTTTATCAGCCATCTTCACAGCTTGACCTTCACGCTTTTCAGCTTACCAACTACATGAAAGGAAAGTGGTACTCCATCATTCGAAATGCTACCCAGAATGACCCTCTCCTTGAGGTAGTTACCAAGGCTATCGACCACCCTGACTGGCTCTTATATGTGGAGTTCTCGTCAGAAAGGGGAAGGATGACAGTAGAGACTGTCCTTATGTCCCCTATGAAGCAAGCTATCAAGGTGCTAACATCAGAAGCGAAATTGTGCGTATTACCCATGAACAAATGGCACATATAGGTTGGCAGAAATATTTTGAATATGCTTCAAGACACTTCTACTGGCTCTTTATAAGAAACGATTTTAAAAACTATGTCCGCAGATGCCACCTATGCCAGCTCAACAAGCAACCTACCACTGTCCCTGAAGGATCTGTCACCCCGCTCCCTGTCCTCAGGCAGCCATTCTCGTCCTTTGCAATTGACTTTGCAGGACTATTCCCTAGCGATTCAAAGCTTGAACTCATCATGGTTGTCTTGGACCGATTCAGTGGCTTTACCTACCTCATACCAGTCTCTCAGAACATTACAGCTATCGAAACCGCCCACACCCTCATTGAGAGAGTTTTCTCCATTCATGGTTTCCCTACCTCCCTAGTCTCTGACAGAGACCCTAAGTTTACCTCACGCTTTTGGACACAGCTTATGGCGAATCTTAATGTTGATCTCAACCTGGCTACAGCTTACCATCACCAGAACAATGGACAGACTGTGCGCAGAATCAGAACTGTTCGCCAATGCCTTAGGAACTATGTCAACCCTAAAGGAACCAAGTGGGATCGCCACCTACCTCATGTCCAGACTGCAATCAATGCAGCTCCCAGTGATAGCACAGAACTCTGTCTGTTCGAAATCACCTTTGGCAGACTACTAAACCTCCTCCCAAGAGTCAGAGTTCTCCCCACTTTATTACCAGCAGCAGACGAGATTGCTTCCCAGATCAGGAAGAACCAGCAACTCGTCAGAGATGCCCTCAAGAAGGCCAGAGCACGCCAAACCACCTCCAGCGAAAACAGAAGAAAGGATGGACCCCCAATCATCCCTAACGAAACTGAAGTTATCCTCAAGTCAGCACCCTATGTCCATAAGGTTGGACGAAATCACAAGCTAGTTGGACCATCGTTAGGACCCTTCTCAGTGAGCGAAGGACCGGATAGGCATAACAACTACAAACTCATACTCCCCCCAGTGATGGCAGAAATCCACCCATGAATCCATCGCAGCCATCTTTGCATTTACCTGAGACCCAACCTGTTCGCCTTCCCAGGAACACCTAAACCCATATCCAATGAACCTGTCACCATCGATGCCAGTGGACAAGAGCAATGGGAAATTGAAAAGATACTCAAAGATCGAATCTATCGCAGAAAGAGACAGTTCTTGATCTATTGGAAAGGTTATGACGAAATCGAAGCAACATGGGAACCCCTCTACAACCTAGAAGGCGCCAGCACCCTCATCAGATCCTACTGGTTCGATACCTACAATGAATCTATACCTTTCAGACTCCCTTGGTCCGATGGCAAGACTTTCTCTGCCTTGACACTTCAGAAACCAGACTATGCCCCCCTCTCACCTGAGCTTGACCCTGACAGATTTTGGAAACCTCTTCAAGACTCAGACTACTCAGAATCCGATACCAGCACAACACTCTCCACCTTGGACGAATCTGAGATGGAAAGCTAACTGCTTTATGTTATTGTCTTCGCTACTATGGGGCTTATAAAGGTGTAAGGTGCTGATACCAGTGATGGATATATGTTTACTAATTAAGTTATATGTTTTGAAATTGAGTGGAATGCTCCAAAGGCGGGTTGGTCATTAAGCCCTTTAGGATATTCTTTCTTGTTTTGTTTGTTTTATTTCTTTTAAGGGGAATGTAACGGAATCCTATTATGTTTCTACTATTACAACTAAATTGATGTTGGTTATTACTTATTTGGGTTTATACCTGATAAGCGCTACTATTTGGTTGTTCCTTCCTACTTGGTTATGACTTCCTAACTTGTTATTCTTTCCTTGTTTCGCTTATTACTACCCCTCCTTGCTTCTACCCATTTGGGTATCGCTATCCTCTTGCTATACCTACTGGATTTGTATAGTAGTAGCGATCTCTTGTTCCTTCCTATTTGGATTCCATTACTTGTTTTGTTAGCTCCATCCTGTCTCTTTTAACCCTCTGTTTCCAGAATATGGTTACCTTGGTATGCTACCTCTGTTAGCATATTTGTTGGATAGGATGTTTGCACTTTTGTTTAGTTTTCCAAGCTACAATCTTTTGTATTTAAAGAGCCTGCAATCCCTTAAGGATTCACACTCTCAAGCCTCACAGGACTATCATCTTTAATACTAGAAGTTGAACGGTCACTCTATTAGTTCCATACCTTATACCTTGTCTATTGAAGACCTATCCATCGACGCTTCTCCCCCTATCCTAATGGTATCTTCAGGGTCCCTTTGGGATTCTCCAGATACTTGGGAGTAGGTTACACTTCGAGGTGTTGGAATACGACTCCTACACACAGAACTACAAAGTTAAGATGGACGCTAGGATATACCGCTGCAAGGAAGGAGTATTTCATTACACTATGGTTAAGAGGTTCATGGAGAACGATAATGATAGGTACCCTGGTAGAGCCTATGCGAAACCAGCGCCCATTCTCATTGAAGAGGTACCGGAATGGGAAGTTGAACAAGTGTTGGATCACCACCAGCACTATGGACGAGACCAGTTCCTTATTAAGTGGAAAGGTTATGCGGATTCTGAGAACAGCTGGGAGCCTGTCGAAGGATTAGAAAACGCTATGAACCTTGTCCAGGATTAGTGGACAGACAATTGTCCATGCGACTAGTTTCCCATCATTACGGGATATATCGAGATTGGATTCACGCCAAAGATGCCAGTTTACGGGGAGTTCGCTGATGAAGGAAAGGTGGACGATGGGTTTTGGAAACCCTATTTTGAAAGTGACTATGATGACTCTGGAGTCTCAGATGATCGCGAGATTATCAAGACCTGGTTTTGATTTTTCGCGATTAGGGATATTGTTATTTGAGTTTTTGTTTTTGGAAACAGTTGTTTTGTTCCCGGGGTGTAACCGGTATTGGTTACTATTGCTAAGGCTGACAAGGCTAACGGAAACTAGCAGGGCCTGTAAGGGGTTAGTTTGTTTTGTTATTGGTTTCAAGTATCGTTTGATACTTAGTTTGTTTTGTTATTAGTTTCAAGTATCGTTTGATACTTAGTTTGTTTTATGTTGGGTTTCATGTATCAGACTGATACCCGATATGTTTTATGTTTTGTTTCATGTATCGGGATGATACATATTTTGTTTGCAGTACCGTTTAGGTGCATGAGGCATTTGTTTGATTGGAGGACTTTACAAGCGGAGCTTGGTTATGTCCGTTGATTGGAAATCAAATGGAAGAAGATGGAAAGCTTTGGAAAAGCGAGATCATGTATTTAAAGACTGCCCCTCTGGAGCTTAGACAGGGCAGACTTCGACAGACAGAGTTTTCAATATACTTGGTTGAGCAGTTACTTCTTTTCAGTTCGCACGAAACCACAGCAAGTAAGTCTAGGACTTAGCGAAGCTGGCGATATAGTAATCGACAGCTGTTTGACAACCTATCGAGATCTCCAGTAGCTATCACTCACTTGAAGTCCCGACAGTCTGAGATCTGAGTTAGTTATCGTTATACCTTACCAAGACGCATCCCTTTTGTGCCTGATACACCCAGGGAGGTGTAACAAGTCTGAATTTTGTATGGGTGTCAGTTATGTACAAACAATTTGCTATTCCAATGTTTTACCCCTGTGTTATATAAATGCCTGTGACTTGTATATTCCATTTATAAATTCTCCCAAGTTTTATATATTCTGTCCATCTGTTCCCCAATATGTAAATATACTTGTACTTACTTACTTTGTAGCAGTATAGCCTCCAACTCAAATTGGGTGATTCTCTTAAATGTTCCTTAATTGTTTCTCCAGTCTTATCTTTAACCTGTTTTCTTGCTACCTAGTATAAACTTTCTACCAACCTGAATTGGTGATTTTTAATAGGATATCCACTCTCACCTTATTCCATTATATTTAAACTTTCTTTATTTCTTTTATTTTTTTAATTGATCAAAAGTTAGGATAAAGCAAAGGCTCAAGGGTTTGTGAATATCAGATGGAATTCAAAATCACGCTTGCCTGCAGAATTCCTGACATCGAATAAAATTTATATCTTGGCTTTAATCTGATTGTCAACCAGATGCACCATTAATTTATACCTTTCATTTGCACACATTATGCTCAATTGAGAAAACTACCCTTGAAAAAAAAAAAAAAAACCCCCCTCATGGGTACTCAGATGCTCCCTCTACTGCAGGACCTCCCGTAGGAATCTGAAGCAATTTAGAAGGTGCCTTGGCAGCTTTTGACACCAAAATCTGGAAACCCTGTTTTCAAATTCCGAATCTGAGAAGTGCCTGAACTATAGGGGGGAGGGGGGGGGGAGTTGATTCAGATTTAGGACGGTCAAGAATTTGTAATTTGTGAGATGATTGGATGGGGAACTCCCCACATGATACTTCGTAACTCTGCAGTAGGAAACAATCCCTCGCTATGGGAATCACGTTGTATTCTAAACTATTATCTAACCCCCAAAATTTCCCAGATCCCTATGGGAAGCCCTCCACTATTCGTGCTTGTTCAATCAATTATCTTTGTTGTCACACCAATAGATTCTACCATTCTTAAATTCAGACTTTGCGGTAACCCCAAGCCTGCATCGCAAATCAGTCACGTTTTGTTAGAAAAGTGTTGTCTTCCGTACCATACTTTTCTTTTTTCTAAAAGATTGGCAGTTTTCAACAATCTAAACGAGCGATGAAAACCACAGTCATTTGGTTTTGAATTCTAATTTGTTTGCTGGGATGCTTCCGCCGTAAGATGCTGGACAAAGGATCACCTACGCACCCAGTGCATTGCAAAACTGTTAAAAGGTCCCACAGTGAATAAACCTACGATGTGGATAAATGCTGCCTGGAGACATGGCCTCTCCCAGCACCTCGAACCTAGATATGTGTCCATTTACAACATTAGCAATCGCTTTACAAATAATTTATTCCCTTCCTATCGCCTGATTCCCATTCTCTCCTAAGGCAATTTGGCTTCGATGCCATGTGGACACCGTCACTCGTCAGTACCGGGGGTATATACCAACTAGATAGGCGGACAAGTCTGCAATATCTCTACCAAACAGATGCACATTTTTGATATCCCTATTTCTTTTTTTGTCCGCCGAGCCTGGGACTTAAACTTACAATTCTTGTTGGATAACTCAACCCCCCACCTTACCTCCTTCTCGTCACCATATTTCTCCACTATTTCGCTCAGCAATGCGGCGGACTTGAGCTGGCGGGTAAGTAATAATGATACATTGTATTTTGGCGTGATTTCGGTTGGGGGATTTATCGATCCTGTACTTGACCTCTCGTACGCTACGCGATGAAAATTAAAACAAAAGGCCCTTGTACTATTCTGGGAGTAAATGTAATCTAGTTCGGGATATGAGCAGAGTTTTTTTTTCCAATGACGTTTATTCCCAGTGCCTGCAATCCAAGCACTACAAGATTAGTAATCACCTGCATGCGCACCACAAGATTTTCTTTCTTGAAAAGAGTGGGTTCATAAAAAGCACATGATAAAAAAAATCTAACGTTCAGAAGTATGGTACCTTGAAACTCGGACAAAAAGCCTTATATCATGGAAACCTTCTTATAGTAGCATACCCCCACTCTTTGATTCTAACCAAGTGTAGTACCATACCGTAAAGGGAAAAGAAAAAAAATTCCATAACTCCATTGCATAATCGCAAATATCAAATTATATAAACTGACTCGAGATCTCTTGCAAGACACGAAAGGTTATATACCCTGTTTTCCCCACAATCCTATAACACTTCCCCCCGATCATCCCTTGAAAACTAGTCCATCATACCGGTACTCGATTTCCACTTCCACATGGCATAAACTGGGACTCCTGGATTCTTTTAGTGGTGGTTGGTCGGTCCGCAGGAGAGTGGACTGGACGTCGGCTTGAGTTTTGTCACAGGATTTTATACCACCGGTTTGATATATTTACTATGATATTATAATTTTAGCAGATTCCAACTTTTGCCTGTCGTGTAAATATTTCTTTTCATCGTCTGTCATGCTGTATCGGTTTGTGGTTTGTATGATATCGTATCATAGATCCGATCACAGGTTTTGGGCAGGAGGCTTCGGTGAATCACCGGATAGGTTGGTTTTGCAAATGGTTGCTGGAAAAGAGTCACTTTCAAATGATGATGATGATGATAATAATAATAATAATAATAAAGGAACATACTTTGTGATTTTGTCAATGTTATTCTGCTCAACGTTGAATCGTCCTCCTATCGTGCTAGACTTTAAACCAATGTGAGCCGGTCCATTACTTTCCAACACTCTCAAACCTTTCCCATCGCAAGTGATTTGATTATAAATCAATGTTTAATCTGATCATCTCCTTGGGAAAACGTCAGGTATCGTAATATCATGTCATTACAAATCTGCTATCCTGAACCCCAAAATTGCTTCAACCTGTTACCCATGTCCCCACTCCCCCTTCCACCCCAAACCTTGCCCTAACATCACGAGTGATAACTAGTGACTCCCGAGAGACAATGGAAGAAAACCATCTTATCCCACAAACACAACATTATGGCGGATAACATACCAAACCAGTGAATTCGGAGTAGCTTAAAGGGTCTTGTTTCACCCGCTCTCCTTTTTCCTTTTTCTTCTTTTTTCTTCCCCCCATCAGCTATTATAACTGTATTCCAAGCTCTCTGTTATCCCTTCGCAGCTTGGCTGGGTGTGGGCACCCATTTTGGTGTGGGATGTGCGGTTGGTTCCATACCAGAGGAACTTGGGGCGACTTGTTTTTTCCTTAGGCCAGTGGGGGAGGTTTTTGACTGACATACCTCAGGGTCAAATCGGGGGTGTCCTGCGGGAGAGGTCCAGGGGGGGTTCAATGAGGGTGTCGGTTGCATGTGCAACTCCACCTCCCTGAGTGGATATTCTGGAGGCCCTTTATAGCAGAGGTTTGCACCTATTTAAGCAAATAAATTCTAGGATTTAACAAAAAAAAAAAATCTCTGTTATCCCTTCT
This sequence comes from Tuber calosporum, assembly GCA_003316355.1. Lineage (NCBI taxonomy): Eukaryota > Fungi > Ascomycota > Pezizomycetes > Pezizales > Tuberaceae > Tuber > Tuber calosporum. The sequence continues at coordinate 13,502 of QFET01002751.1, forward strand.
ATTGGTTTTAAATTTGGTTTTCCGGCCCTTTGGTATCGTGCTCTATCCATCAAGTCACCCTCAGCCCACAACCCCGTAACCTATGATTCAGTCGTAGAGGACAAGAGAAGTGTGATACAATAATGCTGATTTGATTTTGAACACACCAGTATCAGACTAAATCGCCACTTTCACCCAAGGTCATGGGTCAGAGGGGGCCAAGCCCAGACCGATTTCCACTGTCGCGGTGGGTATGCACACTAGATACCTTCCCACACTACGGGCCGAGCCTAGGGATAACCTGCCGGTGTGGTGAGCGGACCTCCTTGTGGGGATATTCCACGTCACGCCAAAGGTCTCATTCCATTCACGAGAAGGGCCACGAATACATTATACAATTATCCCACCATCAAGAAGAACAAAAGATAGAAACTTATGTTTTATATGTAAAAAAATAAAAACACATGCCGGCGTAATGACAGGATAGGACCAGATCAACTTAGTAGAAACGAAAGGGGGGGGAGACGTAGAAGGTAGCAAGTTTAAAAGAAAAGAAAAATAAACACAAAAGTACCCTCCCCAGGAAAAGGAAAAGAAAGGAAACAAAGAAAACTCTCACAAACCGAGATTTGACCCATTGTTTTTATTTCTCCTCAGAATCGACGGTTTCCCCGCACGCACGCCATGCAACAAACTAAGAAGTATATATAAAAGACCCAAGGATCCAGCTAGATTGTTGCTTTAGAGGAAAACCCACTAGAACCACTGCCGCACCACCCCATCAAAGAAAGAGAGAAAGGATAACACCAATTATCCGAGTAGATCATCCAATGCACTCCCGCCAGTTTTCCCAACGTTAGCTGTCACCGAAGATCCTGGGTGCGAAGTCTGAGCTGGAGCACCCCAAATACCAGCGCTAGCCTTCTCCTTGGCCATGGCCTGGAGACTTGGAGTGCTGGCGTTACTGGGGGTCGCAGGCTTCTTCAAGTCCTTGGCAGCGGCAGTCCATAAAGAACCGAAAGCGTCCCCGGCTGGCTTCTTAGACTGAGCCGAGGAGCCAGTAGAAGCTGGGGAGAGGGGGGTGGTGTTGTTGATGCTAGTAGGGACGGAGGTGAAGTAGTTTGGTTGAGCGTGTTGATAGGAGGCGCCCGTAGGCTTCATCGGAGTCATTCCACTCAAACGGCCCATTGCCCCCATGTTGCCCGTGCCCGTGCCCATCATCCCCATGCTGCCTAGGCCGCTGCCGCCGGTTGTTGCGGGTGTTATTGTGGGTGGGGATGCCATGGATGACACAGACTGAGCTGGAGAGATGGAGGCAATGCCAACGAGATCGTTGAGGCCAGCTGCCTGGGGGGCGCTCAGAGGCTTGGGTTGTATGAGGTTTGTGGGTGCTACATTCGCGGTAAGGGTAGGGAGAGGAGTAAACGAAAGAGGTTGTTGCTTTAGAGCGGCAGGCGCGGGATCAGCGGATTGGAAATCGTCAAAGTCGTCATCGTCAGCTCCACCAGATTGAAGAGTGCCGAAATCATCGAGGGGATTGGAGATTGGTTTGGCGTTTTGTTTAGGAGCGGGTCTTGTAGGCGTTGGCTCATCCCCGAATGAGAATAGATCAACTTCAGGCTCCTTCTTTGGCACAGGTTTGACCGGTTCAGCTTGTCTCCGTGGAGGCGCAGGGCGTCTACCAGCAGTAGCACCACCGTCGTCGTATTCATCATATTCCTGGAACTTCTGAGATGTCGAGGCAGCCCTGGAGCCTCCGGACCCATCATCATGGAATCCAGAAGAACCTCCAAACCCACCGCCATCACCGTAAACACCTCCAGAGTAACCTCCAAACTCCATACTATCGCTACCGAATCCGCCGTACCGTCGTCCGAAACCATTGTCACCGCTATTGTTCATCCCTCCGCTAAAGCCCCCGAATTGACCAGCGCCACCTTCAACTCCACCGTATTTGTTCTTATTGCCGCGGGCTTTCTTGCGTTCGGTACGGATTCTCTCGACATCAGAAAGGAGGTCGGCAAGCTCCTTAGCACGATTACGGACGTTAACCCCCTGATCTTTGCCCGCCATATCGATAAAGTGAAATTGACGCAACATCTTGATAGTCGAGAGGTGGGAGCGAGCATCGTCGATAACCTGCTCCGAGCCATTTTTGACAAGGAATTCAAGTAGTTGAAGAGACTGTACCAGTCAGTCCGTTTCTTATCCATTCCGAAAGCTGGGGTGGTAGGATACTTACCTTGTAAATCTGCCTCCATTCCTCAGCAGACTTTTCCGTAAATCGTTTATAGATCATGGGCATAATCTCGTTCAGGAGTTGGCTGTACCAGAATTAAGCTCTCCTCTGGGCAAACGGCCCAGCTTTCACAGAGGCTAAATACTCACTAGTTAAACGTGCCATTTGCGATCTCCTGCATAAGTGTAGACGAAGCACCCCATGGTTCATTGTTTGTTGCTTCCCGTACCTATCTTCGGAGTTAAAGAGACAAATCTCCTTACCATTCCCTCGCCATCCCCTCTCCATCCCCGCACAACATTGGTCAGAAAGCCATACCTTCGCTTCCATCTCAGTGTAATTCATAACGACTATCAAAGATAAGAATCAGCAATCAAATCGGGGCGGAATAGCTCGTGAGAGTCCAAAGCATCCCTACAGCTGCCAAAAGGGGGAGGGAATTCACCATTTTGAGCCTTTCGAACAGCTGCTTTTACATCGTACAGAGAAATATTCTGAACGACGTCGCGAAGATTATCAAGATTCATTATAGGGAAAGCGGTGCGCTCCGAGAGGTGTATGTGTGTGTGTGCGAGGATATGTGAAAAGGAGTTTTTGGTTGAATCAAGGTTTTTAGGGAAAAGAAAAAACGTAAAGATGTCGTGGACCTAAACAATAGAACAAGTAGCGAGAGGTGTTGAATTTCTGGGCTTTGCCCTTCCGGTCGGGCTAACTTTTTTTTTTTTCTGCTGACTAACTTAATGACGAGGGAGCAAAAACACGTGATTAGGATATGGGACCTTTCTACAGTGCCTGCAAGCAAAAATCGAATGAAACAGTATCCATACCGGTAAGTTACGAGCAAAGGGAAAACCAACCTCTTGTGGGGAAAATGAACTGGTCCGTGGAGAGCAATTGGATTTCACCGTTACCTACGGAGCGTCATTCTTTTTCAGAATTTTATTCTGTTTTTCATATATTAGCAGCGATAGGATACCCTTCTCCTCACTCACTCCTCCTCCCTCCCTTCTCTCCACCCTCTAGGGCGGTGTCTCCTCTATATGGAATAAACTTGATAACTCCACCCTCTGATGTGCTGGACTGTTCCTTGGAAGGAAAAGTGCCTTTATCCCGAAATCTGTATCAAACGTTACACCACCGCTCGACAGCCACCAATCTCACTGCTTGATGTGATCGCCACGCTCCTATTTGACGGTGTCGTCATGCAGCCCCTGCTGAGATTATTTGTTTTTCCTCTCCCTCTCTCCCTCTCTCTTTCTCTCCACACTCCCTCCATTCTCCTGCGTGTGTGCCTGGTGGGGTGTCAGAAAAGACACTCGGCGGAAGCTGGGTGGGAAAGAGATCCTTACTGCAGAGTCGAGTGACAACCGTGTCCCTCCCTATATACCGGTATCCAACTGCATTAGTATGTATAATACTCGAGTACGGTATGAGTACGTACTAGTTGGCTTACAATACGACGGAAATAGACCAAATGCATCGATTCTGCCGACCGGGAAAGGTACAACCTCAAGGGCTCCGGTTAGCTCTCTATGGGGACCCGAAAAGTTCCCCTCCCCGATTTTGGTTCTAGAATCTCAGACACTTCCGCTTCTAAAACGAGCCATGTACCGTATGCAAGCTGTCTATGATTCCGGCGTCGGGCGAAGCATCACAGACTTTGTTTCGGTAACATCCGCCCAGACGACTTGGTGGGAGTTACGATTTATCCATGGGCTTCAATATGGGCGATACAAGTATGGGGAAAAAGCCACCAATACCGCATCACAGGAGCCTCTGTGACAGTGTGGAATGAACACTATACTCGAGTACCGTACTCGGGTACCGGTCTTGTGCATGTAAACCTCCTTAATTTGTCTGTGTTGCCATGTACTAGTACTATACTACTGGTGGTATAGCACTTGATAACCTCATGAGAAAATCTCACAATAACCTACCGCACGAACAATGTCTCAAAGTTCTCGGAGAAGCGCAGAAGAGCCACATGAAAAGAGGGGTCTGGTCTCTCTCAGCTAGGGGCTGTCCAACACGATCTGTGACAAATATCTCCGATCCCGGGGCCGGAGGTTTTCTTATGATTTTTTTTTTACAGATACCTCGTCAGCTTGGTCCAGGCTCGTTTACACCAGTTTGGTCTATCGGTGGCTTAGTTTGGTTGAATTGGGACCCCATTCGATAGACAGAGAGACCTACTCCAACTAACTTTTTTCAGCTTCACAGCTGCTTAGCACATATTACAAGCGGATTGGGAGAATGTTTTTCCTTCTTTTCTCTTACCTCTCCTATCTAGCTGCGATGGAGCCAGGGAAATGTATGGGATATCGGTACTGCAGAAAAAAAATCGTAAAAAATAAACTAATACACTTGTTTCACTTCTCAGATGCGGGCAGGATTTTTTTGGGAGGATTTTTTTTTTTAATTCTCTCAGGTGGCCAAAGGGTACCCAGGTAAGATACGAGGGTTGTATCCGATAAGCATCATAAACTTCAGAAAAACATAACCCCATGCATGGAATAGGAGTACTTATTGCAGATGGAGTACGGCATTGGGGCTATGTCTACACCTTGGGGCTCACGGTGGCCAGAGAGAGAGAGAGAGAGAGAGGCAAACATTGGAAGGGTGAAGAACCTGCGTTGAGAATGCAGTATGGTATCCACCCACGAATGAATTTCCAATGGTTTGTGTACTGTATGGGAACCGAGACGCTCTTGGCGAGACGGAGTGTCGATCAGTACTGTGCCTGTGGTACTTTTAGCGTGGGTTTATCTCATGGAAATGCAAGGCTCATGGATGATATCTTTATTCCGGCACCACCAAATATAGGTATACGGATGCATTCTTTGGTGGATGGAAGCATACAGCGGATGCAGTGACCTCAACATATTTTGTCTTTAGCGGATTCTGCTTTCCAGAGAAAAGCGAGCCCCTCTCCTCTCCCGTACTCGAGCACCTGTATACCATTCGGCCTACTGACTAAATGAGGCTTTAAATACCGGGTTGGGGGGAAACCCCACACAATGTCATGATACCGGTTCTGTGAGTATCATGGTAAGTGTCGGTTGATGTTCCTATTCAGATTATACTAACTGGGTACTGTAACCCTCGACACTTGACAGTGCTCTCCGGTCCCTTTTTCCTCGCGGCCTCGCAGAGGATCAATGCTTCATTCTGCTACCAGGACTAGGGCAACCGCCTCCGATCGTCAGTTCCGGCAGGGATTTTTTTTTTTTTTTTTTTTTTTTTTTTTTTTTTTTTTTTTTTTTTTTTTTTTTTTTTTTTTTTTTTTTTTT
>QFET01002753.1:0-72041 GCA_003316355.1 Tuber calosporum
AGCCCAGAGCTCTTAAACTGCTCCTCTGGGCCCTTGTGGGAGTTATGTGCCTAACACAAAAAGGACAGGTATTTTTGTATTTTATTTTATTTTTTAAAAGAGGTTAACTGTTGGAAAAGGGATTCAAGACGACAGCACCACGGAGGAAGCTCTTGCTAGGCATATGTGCATGAGGAACTGGAATCCAGCACTATATTCATATAGAAATTATGCAGAGATACTACTCATACCCATCTGGTCCCTTTGTGGGGATTGCAAGTCACTTATGGCACGTTCAGTAAAAGGTGCCCCCTCACCCAAAAACGGAAGATTCTCGCACCTGTTGTAACATCATATATGTTGTGGCTGGCAGTCAGACAAGATGCTATTCAACGAGTATATAGCAAGGGAGACTCGGATTAGGCAATACAGGTGGAATCATGTGTACTGGAGCTGTGTCTATAGAGCTAAGGCCCAATCTGAGCAGTCTGGGCTGGAAGAAACCAAAGGTTACAGTACCCAGAGTGCGAAATGGAGAATATGATCTGTGGGTTCCATGAAATAGATGACAGCCTACTAATACCCACAAAATATGCCTATCCTTGTATAATGACCTATCGGGGCAGCTTGATATCGTGGAGCATACATATATGATTTATCTGTAAACCGATTATAAGTCCGAAGTCATCCTGAAAACTATCGGCTGGACACTGGGTAAGCCTGTAGTATGAAAACAGGTTAGTAGCCAAGTTGACAACTTGGAGTTCTAAGAAACAATTGTTAAATTCAAAGATGGACTGTCAAGGTTTCAGCGGCAAAATAAGGAACACTATCTGTGGCAGAGAAAATGTTTTTTCTACTATTAGAAAATAGGGGAGCTCTGACGTTTTGATAAGCTGTGGGGGGGAACAATATTCTTACATGTTTAAGAATTCTCACACTTTTGTTCCAAGGAAGATAAGAGTTTGGAAAGTATCTAAAAGTATTGAAGTTAGAAGTAGTCAGCAAACATTGAGACATGGCATATAAATATTCAACAATGTCCACAGCTTTAGCCATCATCAAGCAACGGAGAAGAGATCTTTTCAATATCACCAGCTTTATACACAAATTGTAATCACTTTAACTAAGAGCCTTCCTAGCCAATCTATGTTAAACAAGAAAACTTATAAGACTTGATCGATTGGCATTCCCCTAGAATTGAGTACCCACAACAACTATATCCTCTTTTCGAGTAATACTTACTCCACACCTTGCAGAAATACTATTATCAGAATCAGTTGTACCATCTTAGTTCACTAAGCAATTTTTAGTTCCCACAATGGATGACCTTACAAAATTGTACACCCATTTTCATGGGCAAGACATCCTGTGGTACAAATTTCAGGCTTGGGATTCTCAGTGGTCAAGTAGTTCTTCAATTGAAGATTTTTGTGCCTGGAGTCCAGACGACTAGCTATTGTAAATTTTCATATCCCGAAAATAATTGTTGGTTCAAGCAAATAGCCAATAGTATGTCCTGTAATGACATGCCTATTTCTAGTCCATTGGGGCCAGAAACGATACTAGAAGAGGGTTATACTATATTTACTCCTCCTGAATCTCAAATTCGGTCTCCAAGCCGTACCCACTCTCCCCTTTAGTATTTGGGTCATCTTGTCACCAGAGTTCATAAACCTGCCCAACAGACCAAAAGGCTAGTCCATTCGCAAGAAAACTTGCGGCAAAATATCACCTATGCATTACACTACCGCTACCCCCCTTGCAAAGAAATTGCAGATCAGAATCATATAGCGACCACAGTACTATCTCAAGAGGCCAGGGAGGGTATTATGATACAGGAATTATTACTAACCCTAATAGTCCGGGGTCCAATTATCAAGAATGCAGTGATTCAGGACTGTGACTGTGCAATAGAACAATTGAGTAGTGAGACGGAAATGGAACAGTTAAGGTTACATGATCAGGTTCAGCAAGAGTTAAGACACAAACTGGGTTAACAAGCACAATAGAAACATGTTTATCAAATAAGGGATAAGATCCTTGAAAAGTCCCTAATAGAACCCAATACTAATTAGAACTAAAAGGAATATCAATAGACTACAAAGATGAATGTGCAGCAAGAAACTGCGGGCCAACTGCAAAAGCAACTGAGTGAAGGTATAAAGGCATACCTGGAAGATCCAGCATGTCTGCTGGCCTATAAACTAGCCTCAGTATTAATATAGCAGGGCCCTTGTATTGGTGATTTAGGACTGTCCAACCGTTGACAATTAAAAGTTCCACTAGAATGGAGTATACCGGCTAACGAAACAGTATCAACTCGAAGGATGGATAAAGGACGAAGGGTCGATCAGCCAAGAAATAATTTCCCATGGCCCCTAGAATTAGGTAACCTGGGTGATGCCACTGAGACAGATTATCATGATGGGTCATAGAGTAACGGAGAGGATTGACAAGACAAAATGTAATGCACTAGCCTGCACCATCAATAACGAACCCTTACAAAGTATACAACTTCAAAATGCAGTCACTAAAGCCGTAGCTGATACCTGCATTGCCCAAGAAGAGCTACGACAATGTCGTGCAAGAGAAAAGCCTGCGTGAAAGTGTAGGAAAGTTCTTTCTCATGCATACTATATTACTTAAGGAAATTTAATCGAAGCAAGGTATGGTGTGGAGGATCCACTACTGAAGAGGAGTCTAAAAGTAGCCATAAAAGTACTACAATGAAAAAGAAAGGTAACAGAGGAGGTACAGGAAAGTACTTCATTGGAGTCTGAGGAGTATTTGCTAGTTATTCTCTCAAGTTCTCCTATGGAAGAAGATTTTGACCAAGCATTTTCTTACAGGGAGGAAAGCGACCATTGTCTATCTGAAAATGATGTCTTGGAATATCCATCCCACTGTGTAAATCAGCCAGGCTCTGCACCTGTAGATCTAGATTCCCCTGAGGCAGAGAGTATAGGGTATTCCATTGTTTCTTTGAGAAGATCATGTTGCAATCAACCTTACTGATATTAAAGGTACCTAGATTTCCTTGCTAGATAACTAGGTTTTTTTTTTTCTAAAAGTGTGGTTTTTTGTTCCATGTTATATAATCCAAGGGGAAACCTTTGTTACTAGCAAATTACAGCTATGATACTACAAAACTCGGGTAATAGTAGCCAAAACTAGAGTCCAATGTCAAAATGTGAACTGGAATCATAGTGGGTAATAACTACACCATGGGTAATAACCCCACCATCCATGTTAATGAAAACTCTGCATGCCAAGCTATACACAAAAAAGAAGTCAAAGCACAGTGCCCAATACTCTGACGACGGCTCAACTGCCCTGTCTATTCACCCCCGCTCACACCGGTCTTATTGTTTGTTATACAATACCGTAGAGGTGAGATGCTAAAATACATATTCCCACCCCCCTCTTTTTCTTAAGAAATCTGCAACTAAGGTTGTAGGGTAATTGAAAGTGCATTAAATTTTTCATAATATCATACTTAAAAAAAATGAAACCCCCCTGCCGGCCTGGGCCTCATCCACAACTTCCTCTGACATGGGAATGGGCTTTAGGCGACCTATCTTTCTTCCCTCCTTTCGAGCAATCGTTAGGCACCAAGTGTTTTCCTAGTGTTGCTTTTTTTTTTGGAGAGCTAGTGCTTGATAGTAGAGTTTCATTTTCGCACTACCTGGGGGCATTGAAAAGGTGGCTAGGCTTTGCCTTGTCTGGCTCTTGTCGGAGAAAAGCAAATGGACTGGTGGCAAAAACCCTCCTAAAAATGTACGGGGCTGGGTCTACGAGTAGATGGGTTTTGCATTCAAGCTGATTGTGGGTGTTTGGTAGGATATTTCTGGTCAAGTGGGATCCTTAAGGTCCTAAGTACTAAATAAGATATGCATCGGCCAGATCTGAATAAATCCAGATAATTGATATCCCTCGTTAGATTCTTCCTATTTGAGTTTCAAGGACATTTACCCTTTTGTCGTTACTTTTCCCTCCTTCAGTGCAAGTGAGCGCCTACAGTTCTTAATTCCGCAGGTTCCCTTTTAATTATTCCATTTTGTATACCAAGCCTGGAGCTATAAGCCCTACTGGCAATTCGGTATAAGCACTATTGCAGATTGGTTCTTCTACATGGGTTTCTTAATCGGCGGTGTAGCGAGGTGATGTACTTGTACTAACCTGTTCCGAACCCCCAGCGGCTTTCTTGAGGGTTATGGTTTCCGATGCTGATAATCTCCTGCCTGTGTTTGCTTAGTCGCTTGCCCTGTCCGACAACAAACCGGCGATGGAGTAGACTAAGCTCACAGTCAACAGTGAGATGTGGAGAGGGAGTAAGCTCCGAAACGTCCTGGGTTGAGGAGATAACAAGTTTGGATGGCATCACACTGCCAGTGAAGGTGAAAAAAAGTCTTGGAAAACAAACTGCGTGCCATGAAACTACTCGTATACCCTTACACCGATACAGGTATCCTTGCTTGGTTGATTCACTCTTTAAATGATGAGCCAGTTTCCGGGGTTTTGTGTCCCACTAGAGTCACTTACAAAACGAACAAACTCTCCTATTCCACAGTCTTGGCTAGACTTGTAAGTTAAGCCAGAGATAACCTCGGGTAGCCCTACACTAACTCCAGTTTTAGGCTGGCGGCCATTTTCAAGCAGTGGGAGTTATCATCTTGAGAGGAGAGTGCGATGTGACGAAGTACAGCGCTGGGGGAGTGATAATAAGTAGGCTATCCTTACCCAATTCCCAATTTTGCTAGCAAAGAAGAAGTGACTTCAATACTAATATTTTGGGTTAAGAGAGGTAGCCGGAGCTGGCACTATAGTCTGTATCCAGCTCTAGTATTGGTGACTGCTAGGGCTAAAGGACTAGAGTTTTTGTATATTAGCCTTTGGTTATCTGGTTCGAGGGTCTACTACATTTATCATCCAGTTGAATCGTTCTATGAAATGTCCTTTCCCGTTTCTCTCTCCATTCGGTCTTCCTTCTCTCTCCTTGCTTGTGCCATACGCTCACTGGTAGTATCAAGATCATCATACTTTAGGCCTAGCATTTGTGAACATGTCGCCTCAGTTCTGCAAAAAGTAGATGTTGTTCCTAGGTATAGGCAGCTTGGATAGTTGATCCAGAATTCCAAGTTCAACATATCGAGTGGTATCTAGTTTCTGCATCTACTTGTTGATGGAACCGAGCTGCTATTATCGAATTGTGCCAGATAAAAAGGGGCTCAACTTGGTAGTTTATTTTGGTCCCACCGTGTTTGTTTTCAGCGGCATTTGGCATTTTAGAATGGCGAGGGAAAATATCATTTACAAGAAACCACCATTATTCGGCAGCACTAGGTAGATTTGAGAGGGGGAGATGGTGAAAACTAGAACAATTGAGCAATTTTCTGTAGTTGGTGATTATTATTTGACCCTTGTGGGGACTGGGTAAGTCCACTTCGCTGGTTATAGACAACTATCACCTCTCCAATCAGCCCTTAACCAGTTTGCCATCCAAATTTCCTATTTCCTCATATTTTAAATGGATAGTACTGCAATGTTGGAGTGATAACATTTTAGAACCTTAATCAATAGTTCCTATTACACCATTCTTCGGCTGCCAGAATTACTGTTTGTTCAACAATACAGGTGAGATGTCAAAATAAATATTTTTATCAATATCTTTTTGGCTCTCCTTTTTCACATACAAATGTGCAACTAAAGGTGTAAGGGATTGAAAGTGAATTAAATGGGTGATACAAATATACATAAAAAATAAAACCGGTCTTCTAGGCTAGGCCTAATCCACAAGTTCCTCTGCTATGACAAGGGGTTTTGGGTGGCTTATCCTTTTTCCCTCCTGTTAGGGACATCATCTGGTACTACGGTTTTGCACAGGACTGCTTTATGTGAGTTTGTACTAGAGAGTAGAGTTTTATTTTTGCACTTTCTGGGAGCACACCAATGGTAGTTAGACTATTACCGGTCTGTGTCTATTCAAATAGACTTCCTTGGAGTGACTTAGGTGGATCGGTAAGCACAACTCTGACTGTATGCTGGTCCTACATTGGTTATGCATCCAAGGTGACTGAATGTGTTTGACAAAGATCTTGCTAACCGAGGTGGCTCTCTGATATAAGGTACTAACTACTATATAAGATAGGGATCAACCAGATGTGCATGAATGCCGATGATTGATATCCATAGTTACATTCTTCCTATTTGAGTTTCAAGGACATCCTGCTCTTTTTAGCTCTTTTTCCAGACTTCTGTGAAAGTCAGGGGCTTCATTTCTTCCTTCCTCACGTTAGTTTATTTTTTTATTTTTTAACTTTTTTATACAAAGCCAGGAGCTATAACCCAACACTTGCAATGATTTATAGGCATTATTTGGCTTTGATGCTACTCGCTTTGGGTCTCATGATCGGCTTAGCGGTGGCGGCGGAAGGGGAGGAAATACCATGTACTCCAGACCAGGCCATTGCCATGAGGAACTTTGTGCCTGGTACAGCTGGTATCGTGTTTATGGTTGCACAGTCGCAAATTGTGTCCAACCAACGGGCTGTAGCAGAGTATACTCCTGTTCCGCAGTGAGGTATGGAGAGTGTAGAAACTGATAAGCTTACAGGGTTGCAAGGAAAACACGGATGGAAGGCTGGCAGCTCCTAATGGACGTCGGACGTCTCCTCGAAGCCCAAGTGTGTGCCTTGGAGCAAATAAAGCCCCTAGATAGAGGCATCCTCAGTTGGTAGAAACCAGAAACTCAAGAACCGACCGGTGAGTACCTGAGCCAGTTCACCGCGCTTTGCTGCCATGTTAAAGTCACTGACAAAACCAACAACTTCTCCTCTTTTAGAACATCGGCTTGAATTGTAAGTCAAGCGCGACAAAAATCTCCGCTGGCCCTACACTAACTCTAGTTTTAGGCTAATGGCCACTTTTCAAAAGGCGGGAGTACCCTGCCAAGCCGCACTGGACGCTGCCGAAGTGATAATGAGTAGGCTATCCTTATCCTATTTTCAATATTGTTAGTGATGAACAAGTGACTTCAATACTAATATTTTGTGTTAAGGCAAGGCATAGATTGTATCGGGCTCTGGTGCTATCAACCACCTGGGCAAAAGGATTAGAGCTTTCCTCTTTTCCTTCTTGGGTATTTGGTTCCATGGTGTGCTATATTTATCATCCAATTGAACTTTTGCAGGAAAGGTTTTTTTCTCTTTTTCCCCTTTTCCTATATTATGTCTCTTTGCTGGCTAGTGCTATATGCTTTGTAGTAGTATAATCATCATCCTCTATGTATAACTTATGTGAATTCTATCATAGCAAAATGGTGGTGTACAATAAGTTCCCGCAGTTCTCCACAAAGTATATGTTGTTCCTGTGTACGGCCCGCGGGAATAATAGATTCAGGATTTAGAGCCCTGGTTCTTTCTGGGTCCCTACATCAAGCAAAGGCTGGGGCCGATAACGGAGCAATTATTGCATTGTACTTGAGATCGAAAGGGGATTCTATTTGGTAGTTTATTTAAGTCGTCAGCCTTTATTTTCTGCTACATGGTAGAATAGAGAGGATACATATGCAAATGTTCAAAAATAATACAAACGAAACTGGCGCTACCGATTAGAGTTAACGGAGGTTGGTATCGTGGAAGCCGGAATAGTTGGACAATCGACAGTACAAGAGAGGTATTATTTGAACCTTACAGGGACTCGGGGAGTCTGGTTTCCTGCTCGAGCACAGCTAACAGTAGTTCAATTGGAACTTGACCAGTATAGCATCCAAAGTTGCTATTTGGCGACTATTTGCGTGAGTGTATAGCAAGGTTGTAGTGACAATATTTTTTAACCTTAATAACCACTTTATCCTTGGCTATTATTTGGCTACTGGTATTATTGTTTGTTCCACAATACAACTGAGATGCTAAAATACATATTTTTATCACACTCACTTTCTTTCACATTTTGCGTATACAAAATCGCCAACTAAGGATGTAGTGTGATTGTAAGTACATGTACAGTACATTAAATCTTTTATAATATCATACTTATAATTAGGTGTTGTCACAAAGGGTGTGGCCTCACCCACAAGTTCCTCTACTATGGGACTGGGCTTTGCCTGACCAGAGACTTTTACCTCTTTGAGGGAAATTGTCAGACACCAGGCTTTTACCACGTAGTGTTGTAGGTAAGGTTGTTCTTGTAGTGGGATTTCATTTTTGCACATTCTGGGATTACTCCAAAGGTGGCTATGCTTTTCCAGGCATGGCTCTCCTTGAATAGTTCTACATGGAGAGGGAATTTAGACACGTGGGAAATACTCTGGTAATGGGCTGGTTCCAGATAGGTTTAGCATCCAAGCTGATTACAAGTATCTTGCTACAATGCTTCTAACTGATGAGACTTGAAGCGGTCCTGCCATGATATAAGATACCCATTTGGCAACTCCAAAGGAATCAAGATCATTGACATACCCAGTTTGATTCTACATATTGGAGTTGCAAGGACATCCACCATTTTGTCATTTCTTTTCCCTTCTTCTGGGAAAGTAAGGGTCTTGAGTTCATATTCCCCGGAGTTCTTTAGTTTTTTTTTTTTTTTTTTTTTTTACTGACTGACCAGATATAACCTAATTGGAGCAATGAAATATAGGCACTATTTCTCTTTGGTTGTTCTAGCATTGGTTTTCACAATCGGCTTGACAGTAGTGGTGGAAGGGGATGTATTACCCTGTTCTGAACCCCATGCCCCTTTCTTCAGGTACTTGGTGTCCAAAGAAGTTGCTCTCATAACCCCTTTTGCCAACTCTGACAGAGATAAAAGACCGTTAAAAGTGTAACCTCACGTGCAACAGGGAGATATCGATAGCAAAGAAACTTCTAAATTTGCAGCATTAAACAGTATATAGGTCCGAATGCTCCTGAGCACCTAGATTACGCAAAAAAATATCCTCTATGACCAAGTGCGTGCTGTGAATGCAAGCCAGCCAACGGATATAGCTATCCTCGCTTATTCGACGCCTGAATCTGTCCTTCAGGGTGACGGCCTGTGCCAGTTGCCAGGGCTTTATGTCCTGTTTGAGATACTTATTAAGGTAATAAACTTACCTTTTTCCAGGTTTCAACTGGAAGTGTGAGTCAAGTCACAGATAAAACGCTGCTGGCTCTACATTAATTCTAGTGTTAGCCTAGTGGCCGAACTTGTAGAAGCGGGGTTAGGGTACGATGCAGTGGTGAGGGGTGTGGCACAGATGGTTATAGGGAGTATGCTATACTTACCCAATTCCAAATATTGATAGTGATGAAGAAGGTACGTCAATGCTGATGTTTTGGGTCGAGGCTACCAGTTGGTTCGATCCAGCTTTAGTGCTAGCCACTGCTTGAGCTAAAGGATTAGACCTTTAATTTTCTTACTCCTTGGATATCTAGTTACTGGGTAGGTTACATTTATCATCTAGTTGAATATTTTCCATAAAATGGGGGTTTCACTGGCTCTATTAATTATGTCTTCCTTTTCGCGCATTGCTAGAACCATACTAGCAGTAGTTGTAGCTTTGACTTCAACTAGGGATATCTGAGTGAAACTTTTGGATAGTAGTATATTCATCATTATGTGTATGTATACTACTTTGAAAGGAAGAGGTTACTTTAGTCTATGGCTAGGGTAAATAGTTTGTTTAGAATTTTGAGGATGGATACTCTGTCGGGCACTACTTGTCACATATCACAGTGAGCCTCCAGTAGCCAGAAGAGAATTTCACTTTAGGATCAATAAGGGCTGCACATGGATCACCAAAAGGAACATAGTGCTAAGGATTTGGCATTACTCATGCTTATAAGTCATAGGATTCCTATATTTCGTACTATGACTTACTAAAGTCACAGGCTTTTACATAATTAGTACTAACATAGTTATTGTGGATTAATGATTGGTAGATTGGTACTATGACACACAATAGGGACTCCGTTGATATGGTAACTTTCACATAGAAGGCAAATTGAAAGTAATAGGTTTCGTGCATTGGATGACTTTAGGGCATATCATGGATTTATAAGTTATATTTGGTTTAGTATAATGCACAATCATGCTCCCACCCAGTGCCTTTCTGGAAAGTTGAAATTTCCCTTTTTTCAAGGGCGAGGGAAAGAGCCAGATGAACCCACACAAAAAATATAGCCGATATCTGACAGGTGAGATTACACGAACCCAAAAATGACACAAGCAGATATCCGAGTCAAGCCATGGCATCTAGTGAGGTGAAAGTGGACATTGAGCAAGAGGAAGGAACATCAGCAGAATCTGCGCCAAGCCCAGAGTCTACGGAAGACCAAGGCTCAAAGCCGCCTACTAGGAACCTCTGGAAGTAGTGATGAAATACCACAAGGTTGACGGACCTCCAAAAAACAACCCGATCACGAGGAATGTCACGTCCTTCTTCACATATATCTTCTTGGAATTGAAATATACGATTATAACGGAAGTTATAGTGCTTGCACACCATGTACCGACACTTTGGACCACTACTCAAAACCTTATTACAATGCTCAATGACTTGTCAAGGGGCCCAGTTGGGGCTGCAAAGAAAGGCACAAAAAGGATTCTTAAAAGACAAAAGCAAGGGCAAGAGCGGTGTTACCCCATGGTGGCATCCCAGCCACCACTACGATCTGAAACGCAAATACATGCAAGATATACGAGAAAAGCGAAATCAAGCCTGACGCCGCTGAACCCCTCAGCAACAAAGCCGTAAATGCAGGAGAAGCCTGAACCATAACCAAGCTCATAGAAGAGAGGAAGTGAAGTTTCCTTGAACAACCTCTCTACTAGTCTGGCAAACAGGAAGATCTTGGCGGCAAGGAAGGTGGTGCAGCAGCTAGTCGACCTAGCCTATGAGGAAGCAAAGATCCTGTTGCTATCGCCACACTCCTGTCGCAGTGCGAATGTAAGGCACCAACCAATTTACAGGTCTTCTCAAATATGGCGAACGGAACTGTCACCTTGAGTGTTCATGCTGGGACAGACTTGGAACAATATACACTGTACTTAGACAAGCTGTGGATGGCACTGAACAGACAATCGACCATGTGGGTCCAGAATTCATCCCTTTTATGCGGGCACAGACAGACAACAACGTCATTGTGCACAGTGTATCCCTCGCAGCGATTCGAAGAGACAAGGAACTGTTGGAGAATGCTATCAAGGAGGATTTTAAGCCAACTCATAACATAGAAATAGTGGCGGCAACGTTCCTTAAACCAGACAGGGCTGTTTCAGATGAAAACAGGGCAACTTCGATGATAAACCGGCATCTACAGACCGAAGTAGGAAGAGTTACACCCTCAGTCCTCTTTATGGGCATAGACAACAGGCGAACGTTATGGGGCAAGTATCGGCAACTAGACAATGCCCCTGCTGTAGGAAGTATGGCAACCCTCAGGTACGCTGCAAAAAAGAATCTGCCTGTGTGCATGATTTGCTCGAACCAGCAGATCGAAAAAATTATCTGATGCCACAAACCAGCCTGCCGAGTGTTTCAGAAGGCAATCCCGGCCTGTTATATGATGACACAGGCCAAATGTGTGGCCTGCAATGGCCACTATTCAGCCTGAGACCCGGCCTGTCCCAGGAGGATAAGGGTGAAAGAGACTGCAACAGAGAACTATGACTTAAGAAGGGCTTCCCGGGCCGCATCACGAGGCGAGAGAGATGTCACCCCGCTGAGAATTTAGGCAGTTGGGCTAGTATGTCGGGAACAGCGCATTCAATGAAAAGAACAGCGGCAGAATTAATATTGACAACACAAGTGCCAACCTAGCAATAGTGTGTTTCTTTCATTATTTGATATTGTCAGGGGATTTAAGGTTTCCTTTGTGTGTGTACAAGACGGCCCACTGGATAATAAGAAACCCCTTAGGGCCGCAGGTTACTAGTGTTTATTTTTACCCTCACCCAAGGTATGTGTAGGTACCCATGTGGCACTAAGGACTTTGATTAAGGTTTGCTTTGTAGTGATTTCAAAGGATTTTGATATTTGATCCTTGTGAATTTTTGGAAAGGTGGAATTTTTGTAAAGCGATTGTCATTCCTTTGGCCGGATAAATACTTACAACAGGAACAACGGGGGACATACTGTACCACAAGAACAACTTTTTATTGAAACAAATAAACTGCCCCTTATATTGGGAGACATGAATATAAACACAACCCTTAAAGACCCGTTACGGACTATGGAATCTGGGAACGAAGAAAGGCTTGCACTATATAAGGCTGGCAGCACTGAGATGTTTTACAATCAAGAATACACCCTGGGTCTACACATATAGTGATTCCTGGATAACACATTAATAGATCAACCCACGGTTATTGATTAGACGCTGGCCAACTCAGCAGTGCTAATACGAGTATTGAGATTGAGGGACCTATACCAACAGACAGGATCGGATCTCATCGTCATACTCACAGAACTGGACTTGATGAACTTACACCTGTTAACATCATCTCTAGACTGAGATATGATTAAATGGAGGCATGAGAGGGAGATTTTCACCACCAGGATAGACTCCTCCCTGAAACAATATGTAGAGCACGATTACAAAACTTAAAGCTCCCTAGCAATAGCTATCAAGATATTAGTAGAGAACTTGACCTGGTTGATACAGACAGTGAAGGACTAGGCCGCAATGAAGAGACCAAGGAGGTGGTTAAAGGCGTGGTAGATGCCAGACATCACAGAGATGAAAAGAGTTTATACTTCTGCTGCCGGGAGTATTGGATGTGGCAGCATTTGGGTTAAAGAGAAGATGATGACAAGGAAAGAATAATGAGAGGCGATTGAGAAAGCCTAAGGGAAATAGTGGGATGGGTTCCTAGCCCCAGTGAAGAAAAATGACATGTGGACGACACATCAGTTGACTAAACAACGAATTCCGAACAGAGTACCTGGTAAAGATTGTAATACACCAGAGGATACTGTGGCAATTATCATGGACCACTTCTTCCCTGCAAATAAGGACCAAATATCCTTGACCCCCCCCTACTGTATGGAGCTTCTTTTGTCAGACAGGGACACACAGGTTGAGGTAGGGGAGGCCTTGGAGAAGTGTAGCAACAAGTCAGCGCCCAGCCCGAATCAGGTCCTATACGGGGTTTGGACAAACATAAGTTGGCTTAACGAAATGAACTGCCCTTCCTCATGGACGACCTCCTGATATGAGAGAATCAACCTCAGTGCCTAAAAGGATCGATAGGTGTAATCCTGCCACAGCCGGGAAAGAGCAACTGCCTGGGAATGTTAGAGATTGAGGGTCATCACCTTGATGCAGACTAGCTCAAAGATTGGCAAACGAATAGTAAATCGATGCCTTATGACGATTGCTTTTGAAACATATATTTATTCAATCAATAAGATTTGGAGCTAGCCACAAAGGTCACCAGTAGATCCGGTACTATCATTGAAAAAATGGGTCAAGGGGAGTAAATTTGCAGGCTTGAAGGTCTCAATAGTCTTCGTGGATGTGAAAGTGGGTTTTGACAATATTAACCATAAGAAGTGGATAGGCATCCTGGAAAGAAACCAGGAGGTTCCGAGATACAAAACCGATTGGATACGGAATTTGGAGGTATTCTGTAAGATTACACAGGCAGGTCCGGGCCGCTCGCGAAATGAATATATGATTGCTCGTGGGATTCGACTAGATTATCCCCTATCCCTGCTGCTTTTTGCGATATATGTCTGTGAGCTACACACGACAGATACCCCAGAAGAGAGCTTTTCTACTTCATATATGGACAAGTTCCAGATTACGGTTGCGTCTAGTTCATGGTATCAGAATTCACGTTTGCAGGAGGGAGACGGCCATAGGATCAACAGTAGAGCAGTGGATCTGGATCTTTCCTTCAGTATCGCTAAGACAGAGCTGGTACACTGGAGATGGACGCGAGAGAAGCAAGAGGTCTCCAAGTACCCTATAAGCTTTCTATCTCACCTTATAACCCTGGCAAGATGATTGGTAAAGTGGCTAGGTTTTGGCACGGCGATAATCAAGAAACAACGTCACACTTTACACAAAAGCTGGCACTTGTACAAAGCTGCCTTTTTTAGATTTCAGAGATTGTCGATAACAGGAAAAGGACTCTCACACTACAGGTCAATAAGATTGGCCATATGCATCTTATTGCCAACCATACTTGATGAGCGGAGAACCTCACTCCAAAAACTAACATGATGAAAAAGAGGTAGACGTTTTGGAACTGTGTATTTAGATGGATAACCAACGCCTTATGCTCTACCCACCTAACATCTGTGTCGGCGGAGGCGTGTTTAACTCCAGTCTGACTTTACCTACTAGAAGCATCGTTGATGGCCGCACTCCGCATAACATCTGCTACCTCAGGGAATAAAATCGCAACTGCAATGCGGCCAGGGGGTTTGCCTCTCCTGGACAGCTTCAGGTACCCCATTAACAGCAGGAAGCCATTTTGACAGGTGTAGTGGTCTACACACAAAGGGTTGGGACTCACCTTCTACCACATCGGTCAAGGTCCGCCTCCAGATTGATGAAATTATGACTAGAGCAGGGGGGATATAATGGTCAAAGCCCTATCTGGTAAAGCCAAACCAACTCAACTGGTACCAGAGGACACAGCGAAGGCATATATCGAGGCCTCCGAGTGGGTTAGGAAAGAGGCACAAAACAGGGGTGTAAAGGCGGGGTACCTGGAGTACTATGTATATCGACCGCAGTACCGTAATTACGCGACCTTCATGATGCTTCCGAAATATCAGGCCGGTAGGATACCTCAGATGACATAGAACAAGAGCTACTAGAGAGGACAGGCAAGCAGGTCCAGCCAGGACCAGGATATAACTTGTGACTTGTGTCCACAGTCGGTTCGGACCTACGAACCGGTGATTACTCTTTGTCTCTGTCTGGTTCGGCCAAAGCAGGGGCTAGATCAGGCAATGTTTTACATAAGCCTAGACTCAGTCCTGTGGGAAAGAAGGGATAATCGCAAGGCCTTGATGAATCGTTTTGTTTCCTTTGTAACACAGAATAGGTTCAATTTTCCAGTTAGGGGGAGAGTTTTTTCTGTTACGAGAGACTCGGACCTGAGGTGCTGATTTTGAATTTTCACCCTAGAGCTGATGACTAGATATTTATGATAGTGTTTCTATTGTTATTCGTTATTTTATGGGGTGGGTCAAGGTTTTGATGTTATGAGGGCTTTTTAGACCATACCTTATGCTGATTGCCAGGAGTTTCCTGTACTAAGCGCAATTTAAACCATGGAGTTTACCAAAAAAAAAAAAAAGAATAGTGTATTGGACAATGGACTCAAGTTTGTCAGTTCGTGGATTTCATCGTAGGACTGAAGATGAGTCCTGCAGAGAGTATGAATCTGTTACATGTATGGGAAAAGGTACACATTATATGATGTGATAGTAAATAGAGATGGGAGGTTACTATATGACTACAATCTATACAGGCAAGAAGTAGTGTCTATAGCAGAGCTGCTCTGCCCTGGTGAAAGATCTAGACTCTATAATGAGAACTAAGACTCAGGATAATCCGGATGCATATGCACCTGTGTGCATATATGCAAGAAAGACGGCTATCGAGACTAATCAACTGGTATTGCATAGGATGATAGCAAATGCGACAAATCACCTTGAACTCAGTTCATTTGGCAAATGAAACGAGGCCTATCTACTAGTGAAGTGCTAGACACCCACAAGATAATAGAGAGTGTGGTGGATAATTTGAAAGACTGAGGCATCCATCTTGTGGGTCAAACAGTGTTTCCACTTTCTATGACCATGGCGTAGGTATCTCAGGATACTTCATATATATGGCTAACATAAGTACCGGCAAAACTGGATAAATATCTATCATTCCCCTCTGGTTAAGGGACCCGCCTTCTGCTCTCACCTCCCCATCACTGGGATATGCTTCCTCTTGGTCAAGGTGATACAGGATGGCTTCATACTCCCACTAATAAATACCCACCACCTACCAGGGACAGGTCCTGCTCCGCCTCCTCCAATCCTGGGCGCTGTCTTCTACTAACTGATCAAAGAAGACTGCCGAAAGGACCTCGTCACTGATTGTACACTCTTGTCCCCTCCACCCGCTTATTACCAGTACAAGCCGTCCCTTTGCCCACATACCTGCATCGGCCTCGACCGGTTTACCGCTGTGAGAATACACCTGATGCCTGCTTGCAAGAGTTACCTTGCAGTACAACCCTCCTGGAGCTAGCCCGACGCCTTCCCCACCTGCCCTTCCTGTGACTCAGGGGATGAGACCTTTAAGCATGTGGTTCTCCACTTCCTATCCAAGTCCCCAGAACGCCAGCTTTACCTTGCGAAGCTGTCCCCGATGGGCCATGGCTATCCACTCTGGGCCGAGCTGGACATGATCCTAGGTCTTGCCTTATACATCCACGCTACCCGTACAAACTTTCCTCCTTCCATGCCTGTGGTGTTCGCTACCGCTGCCTCCCCCTCCTCCTCCCGCTATCACTCTGTCTGAGTACCTTTTTTTCTCATATATATATCTTTCCTTGCGGTTATGATTTCCTTTGATATCATTTCATTTTATACTTTTTGAATATAGTGCCATTTTTGGGCGTGGTGATGGTATGGTCATCACTAGAGGAGAACCAGAGCAGTTATTTCTTTTGTTTTGCATGTTGGGAATTACAGTTTCGTTTATGCCTTGTCTAGCACTCCATGCAGGTTCCTGTACGTTAACAGCCACTATATGAGATAATCAAAAAATCAAAAGTCCCATAAAACCCTCTGGTTAAGGGAACCCTCCTCCCTCCGTGTCATTGTCCTTCTAGAAACTATAACCAAGATTCTGCAAAGGATAATGGCAACCTGTCTATCACTTATGGCCCGCACTGTGGGCCTCATCCACCCAAACCAATATGGCTCGCTTCCTGGATGGAGTACCATTGACCCATGTGCTGGCATCATATATGAAGTCTGTATATGCAGCGTGCAGGCGTAAAGACCTCTACCCTCTTCCTTGACATCAAAGGGGGTTTTGATAATATTTTCTCTAGTTGCTGATCTACCCTAATCCGCGCCAAAGGCGTATCTCCTTATATGGTGTCTTGGGTTGGTTCCTTTTTGACTGACTGCACATGTGCCCTGATTTTTCTGTGATCTGGAAATATTTTCTTTCCTGTTCAATTGGGGGGCCCCTCAGGGATCCCCTATCTCTCCTTTGGTATTTTTAATTTATATATCTTCCCTACACTTGTTCATCCCTATTGGGATAAGGTTTACCTATGTTGATGATTTTACTGTCACTGTTGGGTCTGGGTCATACCGAAGGAACACACAACTTCTTTACCACTACCACACGCGCCTCTGCAGGAAGGTCACCCCTCTCGGAGTGTCCTTCTCAATCCACAGAACTGAACTCATCCACTGGCATACTCCACGGGATCGCTCTCCCTCCGCACTGCCTGCTGTTCCTCTTGATGAGAGTCTCTTCCACCCTTCTTCCATAGTTCGCTGGCTACAATACTGGTTGTCCCCGTCATTGGAAACCTCCGCTCACAGCCTCAAGTGACTAGCCCTTGCGCAAGGGACTTTTAGTCTCATAATGTAACTCTCTCCTCCAGCCATTGGCATAGTCCTCTACCTGAATCGAAGGCTGGCTATGGGCCTACTCCTAGCCATTCTCTCCTATACAGTTGACCTCCTTACCACCAACGCTGCCATGATGGGGAAGATGGAAGTCTTTTGGAGCATGGTCCAACCGTGGGTCACCAACGGCTTCAGATCAACTCCAGTATCAAACATGCCCTGGGAGGCTTGCCTCACCCCTCTGAACTCGCTCCTCTCCCACCGCCGCAGGATGGCTTCCCTATGGCTTGCGTGCTACCCGCCCGAGATCAATCCGGCACAGCACGGCTTCCTTCTTCACTTCCATCTTTCTCTACCTTTGGGGCAAGGACTCCTCCCGCCCCCTACTTCGCGGACTCAACGGCAATTATATCCCTCGCCACCGGGACCAACCAAGGTCTATACCCTCCGTCCGCTCCCTCCTCCCCATCGATGAGATAGGCTACATCTGGGTCAAGGAGACACAGGACGGCCTTAAACTCCTACAGATAAATTCCCACCTCGTACCAGGCATAGTCCCTGCCCCCCATTTTATAATACCCAGAGCTGTCTCCGACTAACTGATCAATGAAAACTGACGAAAGAACCTCCTCACTCACTGGACACTTCGGTCCCCGCCCCCCCCTTACTACCACTACAAGCTGTCCCTTAGCCAACATGGCTACTTGGGCCTCTACTGCTTTACGGCTGGGAGAATACACCAGATGGGTGGTAGCAAGAGTTATCTTGTAGCACAACCCTCCAGGTGGGATGCCAAGTGCTCTCCTATCTTCCCTTCTTGCGACAAAGGGGATGAGACCTTTGAGTACACAACTCTCCACTGCCCATTCCAAGTCCCAAGAACCCCAGCTGTACCTTCCGAAGCAGTCCTCGATAGGCCTTGGCGCTCCACCCGGGGCCTACCTGGATATCATCCTACATCATGCCTTATATATCTGAGCTGTGTGCACAAACTTCCCACCTATCATTCCAGTGGTGTTCGCTACGACTGTTACCTCCCACTCCTCCCGCCCTGACTGTGACTAAGTGGCTTTTCTTTCCGGCTGATATCTTTCCTAGGAGTTATTATTTTTTTTGATTTTATTTCATTTTATACTTTTTGAATAAGTCTTCATTGTTGGGCCTGGTGCAGGTATAGTTATTACTAGGGGAGAACTTGCAGTTATTTCTTTTGTTTTGCAATTTGGAATTAACTTTTTGTTTATGCCATAGCTAGTCCTCCATGCAGGTTCCTGCACCCTGTGTTTTTTTTTTCTTTTTTTTTTTCCCTTTTTTTATTCATGTAGTTATTGTTAGGCACAAAACCATGCGTGCCGCTCGCACTATGGCATACAAAAAACTTTTATCCAAAACGCATTTACAAAGGAAAAAACAAAATCTCAAACAAAGTATCAAATCTATCCAATAAGCGGGAAAACATATCCCCAGCACTAACCGGTTTCTAACAGCTAAGTAAAGTTCCCTAAAACTTTCCACAAAAATCAACTGTCAAGGCATACCAGTAAAACAAAAACTAAAATCAAGTAAGGTAGCCGAATATCCTCCACAGACACCAGTATGATCTGGCACTCAAATTGAAAGAAAATCCATAACGTCATACCCTAAAGGCCTTAACCGCTAGGGGAATTAGAGGCGTCAGTAATGAGGTATATTGGATCAGCTGATATCTCATATGAGATGGGGCAGAGTGGAATTATATCCTTGGCCAGGAGCTTAACCTGTTTGAAGGCTTCATCATGCAGGGGTCGTCATTTAAACACTTCTTGGCAAATTCGGTCCGCGAGTGAGGTAGTTGTGCAGGCAAGGTGTGGGAGGAATTGGGCATGATATATCACAACTCCCATAAAGGTCTGCAGTCCTTTTTTTAAGGTTGGTGTGGGCTAGTCTTGGATTGATCAAATCTTTTCAAGGGTTTCATGAATTCTTCTCTAATTTATAACATGTCCTACAAGAGAGAGCTTGGTGGCGAGGAATTTGCACTTGGCTGGCAATGCTTTGATATGGTGCTGCTGAACTCCTCCTAACACTGATTAGACATGTGAAATATGGTTCTTAACAGTTTCAGAGTAGATGGTAATGTCATCCATGTAGGCCCAAACGAAATTTCCGATAAATCCATCTAGGACAAACTCTATAAATCTCATAGCTGTAGCAGGGGCGTTGGCATCTCCTTGAAGCATAACTCTGCATGCCACGGATCCAAAGGGGGTCTTGATAGTGTTCAATTTCTCATCGCTAGGAAGAACTCGAATTTGGAAGTCCCAATTTGCTAGGTATATGGTGGATCTGAACTTTCCTCTGGCAACAGTTCAGAGTATCATGGCTTGGTTGGGAATTATCCATGGTATTTGATAGTAATATCGTTTCTGGGTACATGGTCTGCAAGCAGTCTGATTTCGCCATTGGGTTTCAGCTTGGGGAATATGTTGTGAGGGTTGTGTGCTAAGCTTGGGTCAATGATTCCTTTTGCCTTCCAGTTTTCGATTAATGCTTAGTATGCTGGCATAATCTTGTCAGGGAATGTGATGAATGTCGGGTTATGGTCAGAAATTTAATTTTTCAGCTGGATGTGATAGTTAACATCCCTCAAGGTGGTAATTCCGCTAACCTCTTGCCAGGGAATAATGTGGGAAACTCGGAAATGAAGTCAGGGGCATCTGCTTCATTCATGGCTGAAAATCGTGCATATTTTGCTTTTTTGCATGTTCAGGTTATTCCATTGTCAGGGAAGGTGATAAGAGATTTCCCACAATCTATTACAGCATGGTGGGTGGTAAGGTAAGGCATTCCTAGGAAGATATCATAGTTGTCCTGGCAACAAACTAGGGCTTCAGAGATATCGCCGCTTTCCTGGTCAATCTGGATGACAGGCTTAGCCACATAGTTGATTGCTGAGCGTGATCCTTTAACTGCTATCTTCAGGTTGGTAGGTGTCACCAAGTCCCTGGTAGGGATTGGGTGGATGGTGACAAACTTTCCAGATATCAAGTTGTCTCCTGTGGTTCTAGTATCGAATAGTCTATTTGCTTTATGGCCTTTGATTGTGATATAGGCTTCGAGGGCTTGGGATTGAGTTCCACTAGGTCCTTCTCTTACGGGGTAGCCAATTCGGTACTGTTGAATTGTCTAGGCCGTGCTCGTATCGAGAAAATCGGAGAACTGTCAGGAAAGCTCGGTGAAAGGTCTGATAAAGATAAAAGGTTCTCGAAGGCTTGTAGACTTGTTTAACTGAATATATTGTTAAGGGCTCTTCTCCGTTGCTTGATGATCCCTTAACTACGGGGGACCCCTAACTATTTATACACTTTTTCCTGGTACTTATGTTGGCCATATATAAGAAGTATCTTGACATACTTCGGCCATGGTCTAAAACGTGCAAACACAGTTTGACCCTGAAGATGTATTACCCCACTACAGCAAATGATTCCCCGAACTATCTATTTCTCTGAGGGTGTCAAGCACTCCACCAGTAGATAGCCTTCGATCTCTTTGCCAAATGAACTAAGTTCAAGTTGATGCCGCCCATATGCGAACATCATACAGAATACCAGTTGATCAGTCTGGATGGCCGTCTTTCTTGCATATATGCACTCATGTGCAGATGCATTCGGATTATCAAGAATGCAGAATACGTAATAGATCCTTTTTTGGATAAATTACTCTATCATCTTTCACCGAGGCTGAGTAGTTCTGGATACGATCCTACTTCTTGCCAGTGTGGGTTGTAGTCAATATAGTCACCTTCCGGCGCTATATACCATCACATCTTTTTCTGGACTCGAAAGTCTAGTACCATATCCCATATGTGTAACACCTTCATGGTTTGTGGTAACCGTCACTGATTCCTTTACCTGGGGATTGTCTTCCTGGGTGTGGTATGTTCTTCTGATATTCTGAGGCCTCATTGTTCCGCCAGGGCCTCCATTTCCTTGCTGCTGGATGCTGCTAAGCTTCTTCTTCTAAAAGCAGTTATCCGAGTAGTTTCCATGTTATCCACAATAGTAATAGTCATGGTCTCTCCTGCACCGATGCTTCTCCGGCTGGGACACTCTTTGATGCTGACGGTTGTTGTGGGAGAACCTTGGTTGATTTCAGGCAGTGGTGTTCTGGGGGCTCTTGGGGCCTTGTTGGAAAACTTCATTGGATATTCCATTTCCTAGACGATTTCCATTGAGACATGTACAGTGGGCAATTGCATCTCGCTTGTCGGCTATCTCCACTAGCTGGTCAAAGTATATGTCTGAAGTATTGTGTGGTTTCACTTCTCGCTTGAGTTTCATATCTATGGCATCTAGGAGTCTCTGTTTCGCTGAATAGTCCAAAGTGCTTCCAGGCGAGAGACCCTCTCTCCAGGTTTCAAGTCTGGTTCCAGTATCGGTAATCTCTGCTGTTTTTCTGCTGGTAGATTGCTTGACTTGTTGCCACTGTTCATAGATGGTATCTCTGAATGTGGATGGAAGGAAGTAGGCCTCCAATTTCTGTTTGAGGCCAGCAATTGTGTGATCTTCTGGGGAAGCTTCATATTGGATGAATTTATCGAGGTCTTTCTCTATTCAATAGGCTCCATCGTATTTCAGAGCTTCATGGGCATAGTCAGTTATGCCAAAACTGGCGCTGAATCGATGGACTGTATTGAACCAGGATTTGATTCTCAATGGGTCTCCATCTTATCCTTCTCCTGTCAAAGTAAATGATGGAGGCCATTTAGGGCGATTATTTCCCTCTGGTGGGACTGAAAAGGCGATAGGTATAGGGCTTGGATTGCTTGGTGTAATAGGTGGACTAGGTGGTCTTGTGGACTTGGTAAATCGTCAGGTGCAGGCCTTAGTTCTCTTGGTTCTCTTGGTAAACTGGGTGGTATAAGTGGCGTAGCTGGGGGTGCTGATCCTGGAGTGTCTTCTAAACTTGAATCTGATTCTGAGTCTGAGCTTGGTTCTTTCTTGGATTGGACTTCTTGGTGGAGCTGTTCTTGGACTTGTTCTTGGACTTGGTCTGGAGCTTGGGCTGGAGCTTGGTTTTGGGCTTGGTCTTGGTGCTCTTCTTCGCTGCTGCTACTATCTACTGAATAAAGTTCTGGATCCTCAGATGGCAGTCCTGGTGGGTGTAGTGGCGCTTGACTTTGGGGTCTTGAGGAGGATACTACTGATCCTCTAGTGAAGTGCCTTCTGGTATATCTGGGGAGCAAAATGGTTGCTAGCTAGGGGGAGCTGGTCTCGTCAGGAGTCCGCTCAAGACCTTCTCTGAAACAGAGGGGTGTACTAGTACTGCAGGGTCAAGGTAGGCGAAGCATGATCACTCCTCTGCTGAAGATCAAAGGTATACTTGAGTCTAGGTCAAAAAATATAACCTACTCCCAAGTATCTCGAGAATGCCAAAGTGACTCGGAAGATACTATTAGGATAGGGGGAGAAGCATCGATGGATAGGTGTTCCATAGACAAGGTAAAAGGTATGGAACTAATAGAGTGAGCGTTGAATTTGTAGTATTAAAGATGATAGTCCTGTGAGGGTTGAGAGTCCGAATCCTTCAGGAATTGCATGCTCTTTAAATACAAAAGATTGTAGCTAGGAAACTTAACAAAAGCTTATATCTCTTGTCCAACAAACATGCTAACCGAGGCAGCATAACAAAGGTAACCATATTCCAGAAACCGAGGGTTAAAAGCGACATGATTGAGCTAACAAAACTAGTGATGGAATCCAAGCAGGAAGGAACAAGAGATTGCTAATACTATCCAAATCCAGTAGGTATAGCAGGAGGATAGCGATAGCCAATTGGGTTGAATCAAGGAGTGGTAGTGATAACCAAAACAAGGAAAGAATAACTAGTTAGGAAGTCATAACCCCGTAGGAAAGGACAACCAAATAGTAGCGCTTATCAGGTATAAACCCAAATAAGTAATAACCATCATCAAGTCAGTTGTAATAGTAGAAACATAGTAAGATTCTGTTACAGTCCACCTGGTGGGGGAGTAGTACACTGTCTCCAAAAGTGACCCTCAATCCCCCAACGAGAGCATTGTTTTAGTTGATGGTGCTAGTCAGTCCCAGTGACCAGGATATTCTGGTACCTTTCCTCATCCTTTCATTCCTTCTAACCTGGATGGGATTAGCCGTCGCTTGTTGGGGTTGAGAATTGCAATTCCTGCGACCACCATCGTTCCTTCTCTCTCCTTTAGCCCATGATGCCCTTTCATCGCTTGGCTCATAGTGGGTATGCTTTTCCTTGACAACTGTGCGGTTGAAGGAATCTATATCCTCCAGCTGGTGGCCGGTATTACGCAGAAGATTAAGGTAATCAATATATGCTTCTGTGTGTGGATCTTGCAGCCCCCAAGCATGAAACACATCTGCAGTCATACCACTGTAAGCCTGATGCTTTACATTAATCCTGTCTTAATGTAACTCACTGGATAACTGAATGAGTTCATCAACAAATTAATCTAGTTCTTCTGCTTTCATGACCTAACCATTGAATTAGCACAGACCTCGATCCTGATCAGTGTGACTGCCAAAACTGGACTGCAGGGGCTTACAGAAACCCGCCCAAGAACACAATTTATTGCTTGGGTTAACGGTAACTCCAGCCCTTAGAGCAGCATCCTGGCTGCTGTGCACATGGATGCTGTTATACGATATCTTTGCGGCCCCAGCAAGAATCACGATGATGACGCTATATTTGTCCATATACAATAACTTGCAGTGTCCATTGTAGGCAAACCTAATTTCCGCATGCTACATGTATCGCTGTGTGTCAAGGTGGTCCCCATTGAACCTTTTAATCCCCTGCTTCATGGGTTTCTTTGTCCTAGTTGAGATTTCCCTTTGGACCTTAGAGGGTAGTCTGTCTAGGCTTGACCTTGCTCATCATACCAGTGTTGTTTGCCTCATTCTAGCATGAATTTCGTTGGCCCAGAAATCAGTGTAGATCAGGGAAGGCGGGAGAGCAATCGCTACTACTCCGCCAGGAGTAAGAATCACACAGTTCTCCTCCTTCACCAACGCTTTTGCCGCATGGTGGTTCCCATCATCGCCTCCCCCGGTCATTCCACTATGCAGCCACAGATGTTAATCAAATCTGCTAAATTGATTTTCTGAACAAGGTTGGCACGCTTCTGGGGGAGAAAACTGTTCAAATGGAGAAGGTCTGGGGTTAGGTTCTCTTGCTGGAAGAAGCATCTCCACGCCCCTCTGAACTAATTATTGGAAGCGGGGACAAGCTCCGACCAAGGTCTTGACTTCCGAATCAAAGAAGTGACAATGAGTCATTTTCAACTGCGGACCTGATGGTGAATGTTTTAGCACTTCACCACGGCCCTTCGCACATGGAGCCTCATGGTGGAAAACATCCACCGAAGGTCCTCCTTCAATTCTACAAGCAGAGGAACAATAAGCTGTAGCTGACCGCATCGTTGTCGTGGGAAACCCTCTGCTCCAAGCGGTACCAGTTGGCTTGCGGGAGCTGGTGGTGCTGCTGGGTGGACGAGAGGCACAGGACTTTGTGGTGTGACCTGTAAAGGTTTTGCTGCTGCCACTGCATAGTGTCGTTCAGCTTCTAAAACGATCGTGGGTGTAGTTTGTACGGCCGGTAGGGTAGTAGCTACTTTTGATGTTTTAGGTTTGTCAGTTTTTTCTCTTTCATTACCCCAGCAAGTCGTGATGATCTCCTTATTGGGCCAAAAGGGCCAGGGGATCGGCTCGCTAGACGTGCTTTGACTGCCAGAGCAACCGTGGAGATCTGTGATGAACAAGGAGTTCCTGCAATACCCAAAGATTCCCTTGTGGCTGGCTTATGATGTTGGTGGCTGTCTAAATCCGCCCTTACTTTTACAAAATGTATGGCAAAGCCAAGGGGTACGTTTTGGACCAAATGACACTGCGGAGCTTGATTCACGATCACGT
Organism: Tuber calosporum; assembly: GCA_003316355.1. NCBI lineage: Eukaryota > Fungi > Ascomycota > Pezizomycetes > Pezizales > Tuberaceae > Tuber > Tuber calosporum. The sequence continues at coordinate 25,510 of QFET01002753.1, forward strand.
CATTTTCGGAGTCGATAATTATTCCTTCCATCATAGCCCTCATGAGAGCTTCCCAGCGGCTCTTCAGCGCTTACACTGTCATGACTTGCTGCGTGTGGGCAGGCTGTACCTTCCTGACTCAGTCTGTAACCATGTTCACCATGTTCTATTAGAAATGGGTTAACTTGTCTACGACAAAGCCTGTGAGTTGCGACTTTGCTTGAGCGAATCTTCGGCCTATCTTATGTAGGATATATTGCACGGAGGCCTCATGGGTAAAGCCTGCAAATTGACCCCTTGAGCGACCAACTCCGGTACTACCAACACGGGATTGTGGGTGATGGATGTGATGAGTCCCCTAGGATTGGGGACCATCATGATCGGACATTCCTCAGGGACCTTGATAGGTGGCGCTTGAATTAACCTAGTAACCGATTCGGACCCCGAGCCTCGAAGGTTTACGATAACATCGCAGTCCATAAGAGCTCCGGACATGTTTACAGCACTTTGTCCTGAGCGGGAAAGCGACATTTCAGATAGTGTACTTTTCACCCTGGGATACATGTTTCAGACAAGGATACTAGTTCTCATGAAGATCATGAAAGGGGTATTAAGGAGCAACAATTCTCGCGAGAGACTTAAGCCAAGAGCTTAACGATATACAGTACTGGGCCACTCTGTAGGAAGATGGATTCTAATGTTGTGACTGCACCAAAGACTCAAAGTAAAGTTCCCTGAAGGATAAGATCTAAATAATTGAATCAATTGTTAAAACTTAATATCGTTATGTCCGAGCTTCACTTATTGCAAGTTCCTCTCAAGAGGATAGTTGGTTCTCAGACCAGGGTGCCAATCATGTTTATTTAAGTACAATTTATAAAAGCCATCCACAACTATCCCTCCTCCAACTATTGAGCACCTATCTCCACTATGGGGTTATTGGCCATTTCTGTAGGTATTACCTGCGGGAACCAGAAGATGGCCGGGATAAGCATAGTCTGACAATCAGGCCGGTCTTCTGCAATACATCTCAAGTAGCTCTGCAGGTGAGAAAAATCTTTGTGATTGTGTCCATTCTAGTAGCCTACTAGTAGGTCGACATGGGGCTCATTATCTATTTCAAGACTCAGTAGCCCCTTTACATTTTCGTCTATGTTAGATAAAATGTTAATTATTTCTACTTGACCTATCGGCAGCTTTTGGAATGACTTCCAAACTCTCCTAGCGAGTGGCACTCCTGTTTGGATCTACTGGGTGCTCCCCATATCCAATGCTTCGTTCACCACCTCAGCGTTGACAAAACATAATATTTTCAGAGTCCTATGGTATCATCTCTCAGTATTGGTAGAGTTCCTGGGCTTTAAATTGCCTTTTAGCAGTAGAGTTTATCAGGACAAACTTCCGTTTATCTCTGAGGCTCTGGCGGCTATTCCAAGGCACTCCCTGACCTTACAGAGCGATATTAGGTGCCTAGATTCCCCCCCAAGTACCGCCGTAGGTCAATACTGGCAACTTGCCCATGTCGGCCGTCGCCCACCCCTATATATATCCTGCTCTCAGCATCTGGTCAGATAGAGAGCGGTGACGTATAGGGTATCATCCGCCCCACGCAAATCTCAAAGTTTTATTATGCTTTTTGCAAAAGTCATGCTGTCCCACCCATCGCAATGGTCGAATGTAGGAGCTGGAAGGGTGTATTGGACGTGCCAAGACCTATCCTAGCACCACTAAGTGACGGCAGTCAGGTTTCGCCTTTCGTGTATAGTTATTGTAGGGGGGCTTGAGGTCCACGACTTGATACCTGACTTCGAAGCTAGGGTAGCTAGGCCCTATCATGATGTAAATCTCTAGGGTAGTCTGCGTAATGCCCCTTTACGTTACCACAGAGTCCAGTGTAACCCCTCAATGGTTTACACAGGTACGCTTTGGCATGATACATGTGGATCCGCATCCATAGGACCGCTGACCGCAATTACGCAGCCAACCCTGCTTTCAAGGGCTTCTTTGGTTACCCTGCCTAGCTGGTTACCCAGTCTAACTCTCAGGGTGTGTTACCCTGTCTAAATGAGTTACAAAGACTAAAAATACTTCCTGGTTACCGTTCCTGACTGGACCTCGGGGTTGCCAAGCCTAACTGGGTTATCCTACCTAGGTATGGATCCGGGTTACTCTACCTAGCATGGTGCCCCTACCCAACTAAGTTCCTAAATACCATTCTTAATCTAAGTACGTCGGGTAACTAAGTCATTATTCAGGACTATGGTACCGTTCCGCGCCATTGCCTTCAGGGGCCTCTGTGGGGGGCGGAGGTCTGGCACACTATACCAACTGACATGTAGGAGCGTTACAGGTAGACCACGAGCTGCGAAGGGAACTGGATGAGCATGAGGATTTCGGTTGGTGGGCTGCGGGTGGATGACCCTGTGGGACACGTCGCCCAGAGAGGAATGAAGGGAGGCGAGGTCGGAGAGGAAGGTGTCTACCCCCTGCTGAGCAGGAGCAGGCATGGGTGCCGTCCGGTCCTGAAGAAGGGAGCTGAGCTTATCCAGCCTGATTTTGCCTGCATCAAGGCCATATATGGGAGAGCTGAAAAGAGGGAGGAGAAAGATTTCTGCGGTGAAGAAGTTACAGTAGTCTTCAGCCAAGTGTGGTGGTGCCTGTCATTAACGCCAGCTAATGGCGGAGAGAGCTTCGCGGAGGATGGAGGAGTGGAATGTGAGGTTCACTTGGAGGGTGAGGTAGGGAGAGTCCTCATGTAAGATGGGATACGAGTATTCGAACCACGAGGGGACGGGAAGACTCCATGGCTTCCACTTAGGAACCCGAGGGCAATATGAGGGCAGGAATAAGGAGTTCAAGAAGGTCAATGAGTTAACCTAGCTTTTGAAAAGGTAGGGGCAGGAAAATAGGGGGAAAAGGAATGTTGTAAACCACCTGCGTCTGTGATACTCCTCATCTAGACGCCGTTCCCACTACCCTACGCCTGCTGACTTGACACTGATTCACCTCCTGACTATGACTTGCCTGTGAGTCATACTATATCAAATATCCTATGTCTAATGTCTTGACTCATTGCATTAATGAAGCCAAATATTCGATTCTCCTGCTTCGTCTTTGGCACCAACTCGGGCACATGCGTGAAACCCGGGACTCATTCGAGTAGTTATGTGTGAACTTCATACCATTATATGACCTCACAATTGTGAGTCCTTAAATTTACATTAAACAAAATATATTCAGTATCATAGATGATCTCAGAAATTGTGGGAAATATGAAACATTCTTTATTGTAAGGTCACGATTCGTGAGAGCAGATGTGGGGAGACAGTAGTCTATTCAATACACGGAGTGGACTTGCGCTTCAATACATTAGACATCGTGGCAATATGAGCGGCCAGTGGGGAGCAATATTGACCTAAACTGGATAACTCGAATGTTGGCGAAGTTTACAGTCTGGCTTCGGTTGTCGGTCGATAGGCACTTGAGGTGCCATGGTCTAGAGTCTTTTCCTAACACACAGAGGTGGTAGAAATTCAAAGAGTTGTTATGCATTTATTTTTATATCTATTTACTGTTTGTAGTTGCTACTGCCCTCCAAATGGGGTAATATAAGCAGTAGAGTTGTTCTCTGCATCAGGCTTGGTATACTTTGCAGTTTCTTCAGATTTGTCCCAGTTTTGGTACCCATCTTTCCTCCTATCTTGCAGTTAAAGGGCTCTCTGGTCCACTTGTATAGCTGGTTAAATGGGTGGTAGGCTATAGCTGCTAGTCTGGATCTTGCTTCTCCAGCTATAGTTTAGTGGCCTTTCGAGTACTTGACTTTAGTTGGCTGGTCAAGGGTTTACAGCAGGTAATAGTTGGTTTGATAGTGTACTTATAGTGCTGCTAACTATGTTGTGCTGTATTGCCAACCTCAATCTCATGAATACCATTCTATCGGTTATGGCGTCCAGACGTTTTTTAGAAAAGTTGCCTACGTCGGTGATGACCTGACTGCATGAATTGGTCTAAGCTTGGCTATGCATGATATTCTCGTGGAAGATTTATGACCATTAGTCAAGATAGGAATTGGATGTTAGTACAATAGGGTATATCTTGCTGGTCTGCAAGGTGGGGAGATTGTATTGGCTAGATTTTAGGCCTTCAATAGGCTGTGTTGCGTGTTTTAAGCTAGACCCTGAGTAGGGGTTGGGGAATCAGAAACTATTACTCAGCATTGAAGGACTCATTTTGCAAACAATAAGAGGGTTTACACAAGTTTACAATGATGTTCGTACTCAAGGCATTCTTAGAGGTCATAGTTTTGAAGACCCCAGAAAGAATATAGTTGGTGAAAGGGAAACATCCCTAGTATTAGAGGCGAAAGGCAAAGCCCTGCAAGAACAAGTATCGATTAGTGTAATGGGTGCACCCTGTAGGAGGATGGATACTAAGTCTGCGACTGCGCCAAAGACACAAAGTAAAGTTCCCGGAAGGTAAAGATATAGACAATTGAATCAAAGGATAAAACCCAATATAGTTAAGCCAGAGCTTTACTCAATTCAAGTACTTTACGCGAGGATGGTTCTTTATCAGAGTAGAGTGCTGATAGCATTTATTTAAGTAGACTTATAAAGGCAATCGATACCCATCCCTACTCCAATCATATATGAGCACCCTTGTCCAATCAAGGTTTATCAATGCCGGACTTCCCTAGGATCAGCTTCAGAAGTCTGCGGATTGCACAGATAATGAGGGTCCACCAATCCGCTTGGTTTTCAGCAATGCATCTCATTAATGTGTTCAGGAGAGAAAAGGCTTTCAGATTGACGTCTTGTCAGTGCCCAACTGTCAAGTCGACATGGGACTCCTTATCACAGTGAAGACTCAGTTTCCCTGTGGCTATTCGGTCTATGCTAGCGTTGTAGTCAACCTGGTCTACTTCCCCAATTAGCAAGTATTCTGATAACTACTTAGCTCCGCCCGTGAGTGCCACTACTGAAGTGGATAAATAGTGGCTCTGCATATGCAATGTTTCGTTAACAACCTCAACCCAGATCTTGTGGCATGGCTTCAGAGTCTGGTAACGTCTTTCAGTTATGGTATAGGTCCAGGGCTATAAGGTGTTCTACAATATAGGAATATCAGGAGAAACCTGTGTTTGTTCCCTACTCCCTGATGATATTCCCGAGTGGGTCTCACACCTGGCCTAAAGATACTAGGTGCTTAGAGTAACCATGGCTGCCATCCTGTGACAATAGTGAGGACTTGTCAAGGTGGGCCGTCACCGACACCCTTATATTACCTGCAGAAAAGATTCCTGGCTGGACCCTGGCAACATATATGGCCATACATGACCACAAAGTGCATCTCAGTTTTGTTAGGGATGTGCCAATTTTAACACTTGGACCTACCTATCTAATTATCTGTTTACCAGGAGGCTCTAAATCAAGCACCGGAGGCTTGTATGATTTTTGGAATTGCGTGTAATGTTGATGGGAGGGTAACAAGAGCTTTAGGATTATATCTGGGATCATTAATGTATGGTAAATTGATCAGTCTATGGACCGAATCTAGGCGAAAGTCTGTGTAACATACATCTTTGTTACTAGATAGTCCTTTGTAATGCCTCTATTGTTTAAATTCAATTTCACCATCTTGAAACAGCTGGTTACAGTAATATGGATTTCCTGACGGGCGCTACTTGGCTTTACAATATTTCATACTTTTTCTAGTTCCCAGCCCTTGCCAGTTACCCTGCCTAACTCTGCTACCAGGTTTCCCTGTGTAGCTTGGTTACCCTCCCTAAGGTTGACAGAGGGTTACCCTATCTAAGTAAGATACCCTACCCATGGTAGGAACAGGGTTATTCTCGCTTACTGTAGTACCCTATGCAACTAGGTACGGAGGTACTTTCATCCTCAAAGTTCCTCCTATTTCTATGTCACCTTTTCTGGTGAATGATACTCTTCCTAGAGAGGCCCTCTCATGGCCCCTAGCTGTACTTAGGTTCAGTAAGCTATACAAACTAATATGTAGGACCATTACACTACTCTCCTCTTCCACAAGTCTGTCCTCAGACATAGTTCTATTCTGTCTTTGGAAAGCAGTTCTTTTTTCCCCTAGCGTAGTTTTATACTGGATGGACCTTGTTCTTTGAGGCATACCATTGATGAAACTTAATCAAGGTTCCAATTGCCGATGCTCCCAAAATCACGAACTATTTGTTTGAATTATCTTTGGCACTGTACGCTTTCAATGATACCAAGTATTGGACAAACTAAGGAGTTAATTTGGCATTGGCACTTCCATACCAACAGCTCTGTACTATGGCGTCCCCACATAACAAAGGTCTAAGACGACCATGTCTGGTACAGGTACCTCGTTTGCCAGCCTACCTGTAGGGTCTTCCCAGTACACATCTAGGAGTCTAACATTAAAGCCTGGATGGATTGTCCACTAGGCAGGAAGCTCCAAATATGTGGTAACAGTTCCAACTATTTCGCTTAACAACAAGATAGCCAAATCTATGTTAGGCCAGCTTTTCCATAGGTGGCTTAGAGCGAATTATTCGTCTATCCAACATGACATAGTGTTAGACACAAACGACTCCAGAGAGGATTACATGACTTTTGAGGAATAATTGCATGAGTCCGAACCTCCACAGACAATCACCCCCCTCCGGCCCCGGCGTTCCCCTTGGGAGTCGTCACAGGCACCTTGTGCAGTTGCTCGTTCGCTTAGAAAAACGAGAAATTGAAACACATCTTGTAACCCCGTATGCGTCGTCGCCGTCCGTCCGACCGGATGCTTTTCGCAGGGTATATAGGAGGGCCTCTCTGGCTACGTCTGGGAAGTGGAACAAGCGATTCCGTCAAGAACTCGCAGAGTTACACCCCAGTTAGGTTAAGAGAGCACAGGTTGTCTTAGACGGGTAGGAGTGCACAATTGAAGTTGGCTAATCCGACAGACACCGAGAGTATGCTGATGCCCCCATAATGCCTATAAGGTCAATGAACCTATCGGAACAAGTTGATAAGGAGAGGCAGTGAAGACGAGAAGGTATTGGCCCGATCGTGAACACAAGTAATCCTGAAAGCCCGCTGCAGAGACAGAAAAGCTGGCACGAAGCAGACTCGGCCAACAACCAAGCTGGACCCTGGGAGTTCTAAGAAGTTATCGGTTCGTTCTAAACTGAGCGGCCATATCTTAACAGCCGAAAGAAGGATGACCACTCAGACTAAGTGGGTGCACACCCTCAGAGAAGTCAGAAGCTCAGATCATGCCGTCAGCTGTGCGGGGGAAGAAAAAGTTGCAGGGTCAAAGCGGGTTCGCTCATGGATCAAGAGACCAAGGTTGGGTGGAAAAAACTGGTTTATAGGTAAACCAGTTGTGGTCCGCGAACACTCAGACGCGGGATATAAATATCGAAGTGCCTGCCGAGCTTTAGCCATTATCAAGCAACGGAGAAAAGATCTTATCAATATCATACATTTTTACTCCAAAATCTTTACCTACGAGCCTTCCTAGACAATCTCTATTTACCAAGAGAGATTTAAGCTTAGTTCGATTCGCTTGCCCTTAGAATCGACTACCCTAAAAGTATATTGATATTTCTCCTTGTCAGAAAGGCTCAATATATCACTATCGGATATCACGAAGTCATACCTCTGGAATTACACCAGCTTATAGCTGATTCCACACTTCTCGACGAGTCAATTCTTGAACCTCGTCAACCAAACTTTACCACCTCTATCGAAACCCTCCTATACGACTCCCTTCCGGAGATCGAATTCCTACCAGATCCCTATGAACCCTCCTTGTTCAACGACCCTAAACTCATACCGACCCCTCAAGATTTCTCAGAAATCTATAAAGACCATTACGGGCCATCCTTCCGGTGGCACCCGCTCATTGACTACGACAGTGAGGAAAGCCGAACCTCCAGTTCTTTTTCCTCGAACATATCCTTTACACCCTCCGTGTGGGGATTCGGAAGACATCCACTCTCCTCCTAGGCAATGTCCTCACGACAGTTAACTGTCCACACGGACAGACCAATGTCCGACATTGAAGAAGTTTCGCTGGTTGGAAGTGACCATGCACCTGGACGCTCCAGGTCACCTTTGGTACTCGATCACCTCTCACAGCCAAGTGGAGTCTGAAAGTCGGCCCCCGGAACTCCATCAAGCTCTCCCGGTCCCCCGACGCCAGAAATCCTGGTATGGAAAGATTAGCAGAATGGATAGGCCAGGCAATGGGCAACTTTGACCATACCCTCCAGGAATCAGTTGATATGCAACATTTGGCCTACCGTGAACTATCTAACCAAGCTCAGGATCAGGCAAACCAACTCCAGCACCATGCCCAACGGATAACCCGTGGGGAACAAATCATTGGCGAAGAGTTGAAACAAGTCAATTCCGGACTTTATGTTTTAGCAACAGAAACGGCCGCACTTCAAGATGCAACCACCAAACGGTTGGAAGCAAAGTTGCGAGCGCAAGAAAAGCGGGCAATACACCACGAAGCTGTAAGTACCCAACTTCATGCTAACATTGGGGCTACAGGACACAAGTATCTTGATCGAGACCGCCAGCTAGAACAGGCTTTGGCTCTGCAAAAAGCAGAACTCCTACAAAGACAAGTGGACGCACAAAAAGAATATGAGCGGACCAGAGGGGGGTTACGAGAACTTCACCAGCGCCTCGAACAAGAGCCGGCAGAGAGAGAGCCATATGTGGCCAAACAGAATGCTGCATCTGATCAACTAAACGGAATGTTGACTCGGATGAATGAAACTTTGGTGCACCTCCAAGTTGGGAAGAACCCACCAAGTGTGTGGGAAACGGTGGTACCACAGCCAGTGGAAAATCCTGGATTAGAAAAACGAACAATGGCTGATGGAAGGGAAGAATTTCGCGTTATCCCTACCAGAGAAAAGGGAAAAGGAATAGACAAGGGAAAAGAAGTGCCTCACGGAGATGGAAACGGAAATGGCAGAAAAGGACCACCGCCGCCCCCTCCGGCGAATGCACCAAACCCAGGAGACGATTACCCAGGTTCTGAAGACGAGGGTGGCCCCTCACGACGAGGGGGTGAGCCATTACGAAGACCCTTACTGGGCCGAAGGTTTGAATCTGAAGCAGATGCATGGGTGGACCGAATGGGGCAAGAATTATCCAGGACTAACTGACGACAAGCAGATACGCCTTTCAAGTTTGAGAATAAGCCTATTCAGGATGTACGAGTATGGCTATTAAATTGTGAGAACTACTTTGGGAGAAACCCATGGCAATGGGACAATGATGAGCAACGCATCAAGTATGCGTTAGGAAGAATGGAAGAAACGAAGGTGGCACCTTTCTCGATAACCTATCGCAAGAAAATGACAGGGTACCACGGATTCCCAAAACATGAGGGTTATGATTTTTGGATCACTTTCCGGGCTGAAGTTACAGAACGATTCTCAGTACTGCATTAGGCTCAAAAAGCCTTAGCCGAGATGGAGAGGGTCCGGTATACAGGAGATATAGAGAAGTATCTCCTTACCATGGAAAACGACAACCCCGAGGCAGAAGTATCCAGTATCACTTGGAGAACTATCATTCAGCGGCAACTTCCTATTGAGGCCATGCGTACGCTATCACATGAAAATCATGACTTGGATAGCGAATGGATCAAGGCAGTCCGCAGGGTTACCAAAGTGGAAGATTCGTTCTAGGAACAGCAAGGGCTATTCTGAAAAAACGACCAAGGGAAAAGTGACTCCCAGAAAAGAAAACGGGAGGAGGAACCAAAATTTAGCATGACCACTGCTGGAAATAAGAAACGAAAAATCTATATGGCAGCTGAAAAGGCTGCCTACAATTTGAAAAAACAAGTGGAAAAAGGGAAAAAAGCCCACGCTGTAGGGAAGGTTAAGCATACAAATTGGGTGGAAGCTCATAAAGGAATCCCTAAGGACAAAATTGAAGAAAGAAAGAAAGCCAATCAATGCACCCATTGCACGTTGGCTAACCACACTTGGAAATTCTGCAGGAAACAGGCCCAAGTATCGGTTATAAGGCAATAAAGGTGAAATTTCAAACCCCAATATCGACGACCCCAGATAACAAAGGGGCAACCAGAACCTACAACTAGGGTGAACCAAGTCAACTAGCCCAGGATTTGGGAACTGGACGACATGGATGAAACCTAGAAAGGGTTTTTAGGCACCGGCAGCGACGGTGACCAGGTACTCGGTTATGGACCCCTTACTGAAACCGAAATCAACAAGGGGGCTCGACCTCTGCAAGGTCCTATACGCTCATATTCCGCGCTCTTCCGTGGGAAACTTAAAACCAATGCGAGAGTAACGAAAAGCAATCCAGACCTACAGGAGTAACGCAGACCTAAGAATAACAGGCGAGCAAGAAGCGATTAACTTGGACAATGGCTCGTGGTAGTCCGGGACTAACTCAGGGAACCTGAAACTAAAAAAGAAGAAAGCGGAGCGCCACATTTGACATATATCGGACCTCAGTACGGAAGACGGTTAACCAAACCCGCATCCTTATAAAGCCCTAAATCCTTACTAGAGATCCAATGAAAAGTGGACAAGACCAGCGCTGACTAGGGACTTCTTAAGAATGACAAGGGGAAATCAGTCTAGCCTGGATCGTAAGAAGCCTTCCAGGAACAAAATATTTTACAGGTCGGCTGGACAACGGAATAGTTGACGAAACGGAACAGAATCCCGGACATCAAGTTAAATAAAGTGGAGGAGAATGAGTAACTACGGCTACCTAGTCCACACGCTAAATACAGCGGGGTAAATCCGTCCCGAACCTGGACTCCGGCTTTGTGGACAGGATATGCAAGGTAGACTCATGGGGTAAACGAGGCGATGCGTGAAGAATCCCCGGAGCCTATATATGCTGATATAGTCGAAACGATACGAGTGCGGCTCCAGTGGCGACAAAAGCGTGGGCTAAGAAGGGCAAATGGCAGGTGTTGGGAACCCTTCGGCAAGGGGTAAAGACTGCTAGTAGTGGGCTGCGCAGTACACCAAAGACAGAGATTTTAGTTTGTCTGAGGAGGCTTAAATAGCCGAAACTGTGCGGGTATGGTAACAAACACCCTAAGTTGCCACAACAAAAATGTTATACTAAAGACCTGCACAGGCCCCTAGTGGCCCTAATAGGGAGAAATAAAACCGAAGCACCTGCGCCGCCTTATTATTCATGCACAGAAGGCAGGTCAACCATTGAAGCAAATGGAGAACGGATCCCCATCCGTGTTTTACTAGACTCAAAGTCTAACATATACCTAAGTAACCAAGAACTGGTTAATAAATATCGCTTACAAAACCACACCCGCACAAATAGCTTAGACATTTACACCTTTGAAGGAACCACATCAGCAAATTGGGGAAAACACTAGACACATCCTATTCTCTTAGAAATCGGGAGCAATGCCCACCGATCTAATATTTCTTGCGAAATTGCCAATGCCGGCAAATACGACCTAATCTTGCCACTTAGATAGTGGCATACAGAACATCCCATAAGGCACATTTTGGATCGGCAAAAATGGACATTTAAAGACGAGAAATGCCATAGTCATGTTAATGATGAAGGCATAGACTAAACATTTGAATGGGACGAGACCGTGGCATACGACCCTGAAGCACGATACATTGGAAGAATCGAAATAGCACCCACTCCATAGTCAAAAAGGATTTTACAAATAGCTCCGGAATACCATGAATTCAAGAGGATTTTTGCACCAGAAACAGCAGAGAAACTAGCCGGAAGAAGAACGTTCGACCACGCCATTGACTTGATACCAGGCGCGGTACCACCATGGGGCCCGATATATCCTATGTCAGCCCACCAGCTGGATTTGCTTAGCAAATACCTGCAGAAAATGCAGGATCAATGGAAAATCGTGGAGAGCAAATCTCCTGCTGGGGCTCCAATTTTATTTGTCCCTAAACCTGATGGTTCAATGAGGCTATGTGTAGACTACCGACAGTTGAATAAGCTAACCGTGGCCAACAAATATCCCATAGCCATAATGAGCAAGCTCCGCGACCGGGTGGCAGGGGCCCAAATATTCTCTAAGCTCGACTTAAAAGATGGCTACCACCTCCTAAGAACAAAGGAAGGGGATGAGTGGAAAACAGCCTTCCGGACCCGATACAGCCACTTTGAATACAAATAATGCCATTCGGACTGGTAAACGCGCCTGCCACATTCCAGGCCATGATGAACAAAATTCTTCGCGAATTTTTAGATCATGGAGTGGTGGTCTACCTAGATGACATCCTAATTTACTCCAAGACAGAGAAAGAACACGTTGACTTGGACAAGAAGGTACTCTCTCGGTTGTAAGCATATGATCTAGTGTTATCAACCACCAAGTCGGTTTTTCACGTTGATACAGTGGAGTTTTTAGGGTATATTGTCGCAATTGATGGAGTCACTTTGTGTGAAAGGAAGGTTGAGATCATAAAAAATTGGAAGGCACCAAGGTCGGTCAAGGAGGTGCATATATTTATTGGCTTTGCCTATTTTTACCGACGTTGCATTAATGATTTCTCCAAAATCTGCAAACCAATAACTGAAACGTTGAAGGGCGACACCAGAAAATTCAGCTGGGGGCCGGAACAAGATGGGGCATTTGTAGAACTTTAGAAAAGATTCATCTCTTCCCCTATACTCGGTCATTTCTACCCTGACAGAGAAACAATTTTGGAAACAGATCTTAGCGCTTTTGCTTTAGGATGCGTCCTCTCACAGTTTAAAGACAAAAAGCTACACCAGGTGGCTTTCCACTCACGGAAGCTGAGCCCAGCTGAGCAAAATTATGAGATCAATGATAAGGAACTATTGGTCATTCTGGAAGCATTCAAAGAGTGGAAACAGTATCTGGTCGGAACAGAGAAACCAGTCACACATCTACACTGATCACCATAACCTACAGAACTTTCTTACAACCAAGGTATGGAATCTACGGCAAATACGATGGGCTCAGGAACTAGCGAACTACAATTTCAAGATTGTCTACCGACGGGGAAAACAAGGCGGAAAGCCAGATACACTAAGCCGACGGGCGGAGTACCGTCCGGAGGAGGGAGCTGCGCATAGCGAACAGTCAATACTCAAGCCTTCTCACTTCCAAATCACACTGGTGCACGTAAATCAGCCTGTTAGGCACATAACTCCCATGAGGGCCCAGAGGAGTAGCTTTTGAGCTCTGGGTTTGAAACTCCACAGACTAATACCCCACTCCGGCGCCGACGTTGGCCCCGGACGACAGCACTGGCGCCTTGTGCAGTTGCTCACAATCATAGAAAGAAGAAATATTGGAGCACATCTCGTAACACGGTATACGTCGTTGCCGTCAGTCCGACCGGATCCTGTCCGCAGGGTATATAAGGGGGCATTTCTGGCTACGCCTGGGAAAAGGAACCTAGCGATTTCGTGAAGAACTCGCGGAGTTACATCCCGTTGAAGTCAAGAGACAAAAACAACATCCACAATCCTAGGAGGGAGTGGTATTCGGACTATTCCGTCGAGAATAGTACCGAACCCTAAATGAATGCCTATCATAGGCAAGCAAGCCTATCGGAACATGTCGATAAGGAGATGCAGTCCAGCATGAATTGGTATTAGACCGATTGTCAAGGACTAGTCATCCTGAAACCCAGCGGCAAGACCGGGAGAACCGGACTGAAGCCGTATTGGTCGACAGCCAAGCTGGCCCCTTGGTATTCTACGAAACTATGGGCAAGTTCTAAACTGGACGGCCATAGTTCGAACAGCAGGACGACAGCTGTTATCTCTTACCGAGACGTATGGAATACCCTCGCAGAAAGAAGAGCTCTGATCACGCCATTAGCTGTGCGGGGAAGAAAACCTTCAGGGTCAAATGGGGTTCGCACTTGGATTTGGTTGGGAAATGTTGTTAGAAGATACATAGTTGTATGAATATAGATGTAGTCCGCGAACACTCAGACGTGGGATATAAATATCGAAGTGCCTCCCGAGCTTTACACATTATCAAGCAACGGAGAAGAGATCTTATATATATCATATGTTCTACCTTGAAATCTGGAGCCTTCCTAGACAATCTCCGTCTACGCCTTGATTTCTTAAGCCTAGCCGGATTCGCTTGACCTTAGAATCGGCTACCCTTAACAGTATATTGATATTTCTCCTTGTTACCAAGGCTCAATTCCTGACTTTCGGTCATCAAGAAGTCATACCTCTGGAATCATACAAGCTCATAGCTGATTCCACCCTCCTCCATGAGCTTTGGCTCGAACCACGTCCCTCAAAACACTTCTCCTGTTTTGAGGAGATACTCGAAAACTCCCCCCCTTAGGTTCAATTCTATAAACCTCAGGAACCCTCCTGGTTCACTGATCCGCTCCTCATCCCTACTGCAAAAGATTTCCAAGAAATCTACGAAAGCTTTTACAGTCCCACCTTCCTGTGGAAACCGTTAGTTGACTACGACACCGAAGAAGAAGGGACCTCCAGTTCCTTCACTATCCTGCACTCCTCTTTCGCACCCAGTGCGTGGGGATTGGGAAGACATCCAACTCACACTAAACAATGTCCTCACCACAATTGACTGTGGACACCGATAGACCAATGTCCGACATTGAAGAAGTTTCGCTGGTTGGAAGTGACAATGCACCTGGACGCTCCAGGTCACCTTTGGCACTCCATCACCTCTCACAGCCAAGTGGAGTCAGAAAATCGGCCCCCGGAACTCGATCAAGCACTACCCATCCCCCCGACGCCAGAAATCCAACAATGGAAAGATTAGCAGAACGGATAGGCCAGGCAATGGGCTAATTTGACTGTACCCTCCAGGAATCGGTTGATATGCAACACTTGGCCTACCGTGAACTATCTAACCAAGCTCAGGATCAGGCAAACGAACTCCAGCACCATGCCCAACGGATAACCCGTGGGGAATAAATAATTGGCGAAGAGTTGAAACAAGTCTATTCCGGACTTGAAATGTTAGCAACAGAAACGGCCGCACTACAAGATGCAACCACCAAACGGTTGGAAGCAAAGTTGCGAGCGCAAGGAAAGCGGGCAACCCACAATGAAGCGGTAAGTACCCAACTTCATGCTAACATTGGGGCTACAGGACAAGAGTCTCTTGATCGAGACCGCCAGCTAGAACAGGCTTTGGCTAGGGAAAAAGCAGAACTCCTACAAAGACAAGGGGACGCACAAAAAGAACATGAAGGGACCAGAGAGGTGTTACGAGAACTTCACCAGCGCCTAGAATCAGAGCGGGCAGAGAGAGAGGGATATGTGGCCAGACAGAATGCCGTATCTGATCAACTAAACTGAATGTTGACTCGGATGAACGAAACTTTGATGCAACTACAAGTTGAGAGGAACCCACCAAGTGTGTGGGAAACAGTGGCACCACAGCCGGTAGAAAATCTGGGATTGGAAAAACGAACCACGGCCCATGGTGGAGAAGAGTTCCGATTCATTCCCTGAAGAGACAAGGGAGAGGCAGTAGATCGTGGGGATGGAAAGGGTAATGCCGAAAAGGAGCCACCACCGCCCCCACCGGCGAATGCACCCAACCCGGGAGATGATGACCCTGGGTTTGAAGACCGAGGTGGCCCCTCACGACGAGGAGGTGAGCCATCGCGAAGACGCTTGCCTGGCCGTAAGTTCGAATCCGAAGCGGACGCATGGGTCGACCGACTAGGACAAGCACTGTCCAGTACCAACCGCCAACAAGCGGATCCACCGTTCAAATTCGAAAACAAGCCTACTCAGGATGTCAGAGTATGGCTACAAAATTGCGAGGACTACTTTGGGAGAAACCCATGGCAATGGGAAAATGACGAGGAATGCATGCTATATGCGTTGGGAAGGATGGAAGGAACCGAGGTGGCCCCTTTCGCCATTACTTACCGGAAGAAAGTGACGGGGGACCTCGGGTTTCCCAAACATGAGGGTTATGATTTCTGGATTACCTTCCGAGCGGAAGTTACAGAACGATTCTCAGTACTGCATAAGGCACAGAAAGCCTTAGCCGAGATGGAGAAGGTCAGGTATACAGGGGACATAGAAAAGTATCTCCTTACCATGGAAAACCACAACATTGAGGCAGAAGTATTTGGCATCGCTTGGAGAACCATAATTCAGCGGCAACTTCCTATTGAGGCCATGCATACACTATCACATGAGAATCATGACTTGGATAGTGAATGGATCAAGGGAGTCCGCAGGGTTACCAAAGTGGAAGAATCGTTCAAGGAACAGCAAGGGCAATTCAGAAAAAACGACCAGGGAAAAAGTGACTCACAGAAAAGAAAACGGGAGGAGGAATCCAAATCTAGCAAGACAACTGCTGGAAATAAGAAACGAAAGACCTACACGGAAGCAGAAAAGGCTGCCTACAAATTGAAAAAACAAGCGGCAAAAGGGAAAAAAGCCCCCACTGAAGGAAAGGTTGAGCATACAAATTGGGTTGAAGCTCATAAAGAAATCCCTAAGGATAAAATTGAAGAAAGAAAGAAGGCCAACCAAGGCACCCGTTGCACGTTGACCAACCATACTTGGAAGTTCTGCAGGAAACAGGCCCAAGTATCGGTAATAGGGCAGAAAAGGGGAAATTTTAAACCCCAATATCGACGACCCCAGCTAACAAAGGGGCAACCTGAGCCTATGACTAGGGTGAACCAAGTCAACCAGCCCAGGATTTGGGAACTGGACAACATGGATGAAACCTAAAAAGGGTTTTCAGGCACCGGCAGCGACGGCGACCGGGTACTCGGTTAGGGGCCCCTTACCGAAACCGAAATCAACAAGGGGGTTCGACCTCTGCAAGGTCCTACTAGCAGGTATTCTACGCTTCTCCGTGGGAAACTCAAAACCAAAGCGAGAGTCAAGTAAAGCAATCCAGACCTACGGGAGTATCGCAAACCTAAGAATGACAGGGGAGCAAGAATCGATTAACTTGGACGGCGCCTCGTGGTAGTCCGGGACTAACTCTGGGAACCTGAAACTCAAAAAGAAGAAAGCGGAGCGCCACATTTGGTGTATATCGGACCTCAGTACGGAAGACGGTCAACTAATCCCGTATCCTTATAAAGCCCTAAATCCTTACGAGAGATCCAAGGAAGAGTGGACAGACCAGCGCTGACTAGGAACTTGTTAAGATTGACAAGGGGGAATCAGTCTAGCCAGGATCGTGAGAAGCCTTCCAGGAACAAAATATATTACAGGTCGGCTGGACAACGGAATAGTTGGAGAAACGGAACAGGATCCCGGACATCAAGAATAATGAAGTAGATGCGAAGGAGTACCTACGGCTATCTAGTTCACATGCTAAATGGAGCGGGGTTAATCCGTCCCGAACCTGAACTCCGGCTTTGTTGACAAGATTGCCACGATAGACTCATGGGGCAAACGAGGCGATGCGTGAAGAATCCCCGGAGCCTAAATACGCTGATATAGTCAAAATGATACGAGTACGGCTCCAGTAAAGACAAAAGCGTGGGCTGAGAAGGGCAAAGGGCCGGTGTATGGGAACCCTTCAGCAAGGGGTAAAGACCGCAAGTAGTGGGCTGCCCAGTACACCAAAGACAGAGATTTTAGTTTGTCTGAGGAAGCTTAAATAGCCGAAACCGTGCGGGCATGGTAACAAACACCCTAAGTTACCACAACAAAGAAAATATCTTACAAAAGACCTGGATAGGGCCCTATCGGCCTTAACAAAAGAAATAAAACCGAAGCACCTGCCCCGCCTTATTATTGATGCCCAGAAGGCAGGGCAACCATCGAAGCAAATGGAGAACGGATCCCGATCCGTGTTTTATTACACCCAGGGTCTAATATATTCTTAATTAACCTAGAACTGGTTAATAAACATCGCCTACCATACCATACACGTACAAATAGCTTGGACATTTACGCCTTTGAAGGAACCACAGCAGCAAATGGTGGAAAACACTACACACATCCTATTCTCTTAGAGATCGGGAACAACGCACACCGATCTCACATCTCGTGCGAAATTGCCTATGCTGGCAAATATGACCTTATCATCCCATTTGGAAGGTGGCATACAGAACATCCCATAAGGAACATCGAGGAGGCGCAAAAATGGACATTTACAAACCAGAAATGCCAAAGTAATGTTAATGATGCAGGCATAGACTTGACATTTGAATGGGACGAAACCGTGGCATACGACCCGGAAGCACGATACATTGGAAGAATCAAAATGGCACCCACTCTTGAGTCGGAAAAGATTCTGCAAATACCTCAGGAATATCAGGAATTCAAGAGGGTTTTTGCACCAGAAACGGCTGGGAAACTAGCAGGGAGAAGAACGTTTGACGATGCAATTGACTTAATACCCAGTGCCGTACCGCCATGGGGTCCGATATATCCCATGTCAGCCCTCCAGCTGGACTTGCTTAGCCAATACCTGCAGAAAATGCAGGATCAAGGGAAAATCGTGGAAACCAAATCCCCCGCTGGGGCTCCAATTTTATTTGTCCCTAAACCTGACGGTTCCATGAGGCTTTGTGTGGACTACCGACAGTTAAATAAGTTAACGGTGGCCAACAAATACCCGCTAGCCCTAATGAGCGAGCTACGCAACCCGGTGGCTGGGGCCCAAATATTCACTAACCTCCACTTGAAAGATGGCTATCACCTCCTAGGAATAAAGGAAGAAGATTAATGGAAAACAGCTTTCAGGACCCGATATGGCCACTTTCAATACAAAGTAATGCCATTCGGACTGGTATACGCGCCAGCCACCTTTGAGGCCATGATGAACAAAATTTTTCGCGAATTTTTAGATCATGGAGTGCTGGTCTACCTCGACGACATCCTTATTTACTCCAAGACAGAGAAAGAACACGTTGACTTGGTCAAGAAGGTACTATATCGCTTGCAAGAATATGATCTAGCGGTATCAACCACCAAGTCGGTTTTTCAGGTCGATACAGAGGAGTTTTTAGGGTATATTGTGGCAATTGATGGAGTCACCATGAGTGAAAGAAAGGTCGAAAGCATAAAAAATTGGAAGGCACCAAGGTCGGTCAAGGAGGTGCAAATATTCATTGGCTCTGCCAATTTTTACCGACGTTTCATTCAGGATTTCTCCAAAATCTGCAAACCAATAACTTAAAGGTTGAAGGGCGACCCCAGAAAATTCAGCTAGGGGCCGGAACAAGATGGAGCGTTTGAAGAACTTAAGAAAAGATTTATCTCCGCCCGTATGCTCGGTCATTTCTACCCTGACAGAGAAACAATTGTGGAAACAGATGCTAGCGATTTCGCGATAGGTTGTGTTCTCTCCCAGTTTAAAGACAAAAAGCTACATCCCGTGGCTTTCCACTCACGGAAGCTGAGCCCAGCAGAGCGAAAAAATGAGATCCATGATAAGGCACTATTGCCAATTCTGGAAGCGTTTAAAGAGTGGAAACAGTACCTGCTCCGAACAGAAAAACCAGTGACTGTGTACACTGATCACTCGAATCTACAGAGCTTCCTTACAACTAAGGTATGGAATCCACGGCAAATATGATGGGCTCAGCAACTACCGAACTACAATTTCAAGATTGTCTAGTGACCGGGAAAACGAGGCGGTAAGCCAGATGCACGAAGCCGACGGCCGGAGTACCGTCCTGAGGAGGGAGCTGCGTATAGCGAACAGTCATTACTCAAGCCTTCTCACTTTCAAATCACGCTGGTACACCTAAATCAGGCTGAAAGGGAGGAAAGAATAATTGGCACTGAGTCGAATGATCTCTTGCGAATAAAATTGCTAACTCCAAAAGCACGAATTCCTACAAAAGGGTCCCGACTAGCAGCCGGAGACGACCTGTACACAATAGATGACTTTATAATTCCGGCCAAAGGAGAAAGGTTGGTGGAAACTGGAATTTCCGTCGGATTACCAAAAGGAACATATGCACAGTTGGCACCACGCAGTGGAATGGCCGCCAAATTTGGGACCAGCATTGGCGGAGGAGTAATCGACGCTGATTACACTGGAGAAGTCAAGGTTATCATAATGAACCATGGAACCCAAGACTGCCAGGTTCCCAAAGGGGACCGAATGGCACAAATGATCATTGAGAACATACACATGGCGGAAGCTATGGAAGTGGACAGACTAGCAGAAACTGCAATGGGCAAGGGCGGATTTGGAAGCTCGGATGTATCACCCACACGATCAGCTGCAAAAAAGACCCAGGTAGTAGTTGCATACTTGCAAGCGGACCAGGCCCAAAATGAGTTTCTTGATGAAACGGACTTTCAAGCAAAACAAGGCAAAGGGATACTCCTAATGTCTAATGCTATAATATCCAAGGTCGATATTAGGAAATACGACCAAACATTATTAAAAACTATCCAAGAGGCAGGACAGGATGATCAAGACTGGCAGGAACGCAAGCAAGATTTGCAAACGTTAACACATGAGGGCAAACCATTACCAAGTCAGTGGGCAGTGACTGAAGGACTGATATACTATAAGAATCGCTTATACATTCCAGACAACGAATAGCTGCAGACAACTATAGCCAAAGGCAGCCACGACTCCAAGGTAGCTGGACACTTTGGACAGGAAAAAACTCTGGAAATTGTGGCCAGAGACCTTTACTGGAAAGGGCTTACAGCGTGGATAAATGACTATGTGTGATCATGTGATAAATGTCAACATAATAAATCCCCACGACATGCGCGGTTCGGTCTGCTGCAGCCCCTAGAAGTTCCATTCGCACCCTGGTGATCAATATCGACAGACCTCATCACACAACTACCAGAATCAAAAGGAAGAACACAAATTATGGTAGTTGTGGATCGATTTACAAAGATGGCGCACTTTATAGGGTTGGAAAACAACGCAACGGCTAAGGATGTTGCGAATGTATTTTCATGAGAAGTCTGGAAGCTACATGGTCTTCCAGCGGAAATTATATCCGACCTGGATGCAAAATTCTTGCGAGAATTCTGGGAATCCCTATGCAAAAGCCTAGGAATCAAGTGAAAGATGTCAACTGCGTACCACCACCAAACTGATGGACAAACTGAAAGGACCAGACAAGTGCTGGAAGGATACCTTAGGAACTTTGTCAATTATGATCAAACGGACTGGTACCAGTTGCTCCCACTAGCCGAGCATGCCTACAACAATTTGGTAACCAATGCTCATGGCATGTTACCCTTCTACGCAAACTATGGATTCCATCCACAAACAGAATGGATGAAGGAACGCGAAGTCCAAAATCCAGGAGCCCAGCTATACGCACACTGGATGCAAATAATACACCAAAAGGCCAGAGAAGCGGTGGAACAGACACGGGAAAAATGAGCAAATATTACATCCGCAAGCCTAGGCAGCAACCAGATATTAAGGTTGGAGACCTGGTCGGAGACATGGTCATGTTAAACGCAAAAAACATTCGAACTAAGTGACCCTCGAAGAAGCTTAGCCCAAAGCTTTATGGCCCTTTTAACGTATTGGAGAAAAGGGGAGAACCTGCCTACAAACTCGAAATATCACCAAGGTGGAAAATCCATCCGATATTTCATGTATTATTGTTGGAACCCTATCGGATATCCAATCGACCAGAGATAAAACAACCTCCCCGCGAGCCAGAAGAAATCGATTCAGATTGGGAATGGGAAATCGAAAGAATCGTGAAGAGTGAAATAATATCTTATACCCGGCGGGTGGGAGGCCGGAACCGACAAATGGGTGAGCTACGGTATTTCGTGAAGTGGACTGGTTGTTCCGAAGATGAAAATACTTGGGAACCACCAGACCACTTAGAGCATGCGCGGGAATTGGTGGAGACATTTCATAGGGAGAATCCGGATATGCCAAAACGGGCAGATGTTGAATGACAAGGAAAAGGTTTTCCTACCGTGGCCAAGCAAAGAGGTTAGGTTTTTTACCCTACCAAGTCGAGTTCAAAAGGGAGAAGTTTATTTAAATTTCAATTTGTTATTTTTATGTTTAATGTGGTTATTTTTATGTTTGGCTAAAGAGAGGGTAACTTAGAAAAAAGCGAGTAAGGACAACTGCTCGGAGGAGGGAGCTCGTGTTAGGCACATAACTCCCATGAGGGCCCAGAGGAGCAGCTTGAGAGCTCTGGGTTTGAAATTCCACAGACTAATGCCCCCCTCCGGCCCGGACGTTGGCCCCAGACGACAGGACTGGCGCCTTGTGCAGTTGCTTACAATCATAGAAAGAAGAAATATTGGAACACATCTCGTAACACCGTATACATCGTCGCCGTCCGTCCGACCGGATCCTGTCCGCAGGGTATATAAGAGGGCATCTCTGGCTAAGCCTGGGAAAATGAACCAAGCGAATTCGTCAAGAACTCGCGGAGTTACAACCCGTTGAAGTCAAGAGACAAAAACAAAGTCCGGAAGCCTAGGAGGGAGTGGTATTCAGACTATTCCGTAGAGAATAGTACCGAACCCCAAATGAATGCCTATCATAGGCAAGCAAACCTATCGGAACATGTCGATAAGGAGAGGCAGTCCAGCATGAATTGGTATTGGACCGATCGTCAAGGACTAGTCATCCTCAAAGCCAGCTGCAAGACCAGGAGAACCGGAACGAAGCCGTATTGGTCGACAGCCAAGCTGGCCCCTTGGTGTTCTATGGAACTATGGGCAAGTTCCAAACTGGACGGCCATAGTTTGAACAGCAAGACGACGGCTGTTATCTCTTACCAAGACGTATGGAATACCCTCGGAGAAAGAAGAGCTCTGATCACGCGATTAGCTGTGCGGGGAAGAAAACCTTCAGGGTCAAATGGGGTTCGCATTTGGATTTGGTTGGGAAACGTTGTTTGAAGATACATAGTTGTATGGAGAATAGATGTAGTCCGCGAACACTCAGACGCGGGATATAAATATCGAAGTGCCTCCCGAGCTTTACACATTATCAAGCAACGGAGAAGAGATCTTATCAATATCATACGTTCTACCTTGAAATCTTGAGCCTTCCTAGACAATCTCCGTCTATGACTTGATTTCTTAAGCCTAGCCGGATTCGCTTAACCGTAGAATCGGTTACCCTTAACACAGCCAGAAAGGGATGAAAGAATAATTGGCACAGAGTCTACTGATTTCCTGCGAATAAAATTGCTCTCCGCAAGAGCACAAATGCCTACAAAAGGGTCCCGACTAGCAGCCAGACACGACCTGTACGCACTAGAGGACTTTATAATTCCAGCCAAACGACAAAGGTTGGTGGAAACTGGAATTTCCGTCGGATTACCAAAAGGAACATAGGCACGGTTGGCACCACACAGTGGAATGGCCGCCAAATGTGGGATCAGCATTGGCGGAGAAGTAATCGACGCTGATTACACTGGAGAAGTCCAGGTTATCATAATTAATCATGGAAACCAAGATTGCCAGGTTCGCTAAGGGGACCAAATGGCACAAATGATCATTGAGAACATACACATGATCGAAGTGATAGAAGTTGACAGACTAGCAGAAACTGCAAGGGGCAGGGGCGGATTTGGAAGCACATATGTATCACCCAGACCATCAGCTGTAACAAAGACCCAGGTAGTGCTGGCATACTTGCAAGCAGACCAGGCCGAAAATGAGTTTCTTGATGAAACGGACTTTCAAGCAAGACAAGCCAAAGGGATACTCCTAATGTCTAATGCTATAATGTCCAAGGTCGATATTAGGAAATACGACCAAACATTATTAAAAACCATCAAAGAGGCAGGACAGGACGATCAAGACTGGCAGGAACGCAAGCAAGAATTGGAAACGTTAACAAATAAGGGCAAACCATTACCAAGTCACTGGGCAGTTACTAAAGAACAGTTATACTATAAGAATCGCTTTTACATTCCAAACAACGAACAGCTGCAGACAACTATAGTCAAAGGCAGCCACGACTCCAAGGTAGCTGGACACTTCGGACAGGAGAAGACTCTGGAAATTGGTACCAGAGACCTTTATATGAGAGAGGACTGACAGCGTGGATAAAGGACTACGTACGATCATGCGATAAATGTCAACATAATAAATCCCCACGAAATTCACGGTTCGGTCTTCTGCAGCCCCTAGAAGTTCCGTTCGCAGCCTGGTCATTAATATCGACCGACCTTATCACCAAACTACCAGAATCACAGGGGAGAACTCAAATTATGGTAGTTGTGGATCGATTTACTAAGATGGCTGACTTTGTAGCGTTGGAAAACAACCCAACAGCTAAGGATGTTGTGAATGTATTTTTACCAGAAGTCTGGAAGTTACATGGTCTCCCGGCGGAAATTATATCTGACATGCATGCAAAATTCTCGCGAGAATTCTGGGAATTCTTATGCAAAAGCCTAGGGATAAAACAAAAGATGTCAACTACGTACCACCCCCAAACTGACGGACAAACTGAAAGGATCAACCAAGTGCTGGAAGGATACCTTAGGAACTTTGTCAATTATGATCAAACGGACTGGTACCAGTTGCTCCCACTAGTAGAGCATGCCTACAACAATTCGGTAACAAATGCTCATGGCATGTCCCCCTTCTACGCAAACTATGGATTCCATCCACAAACAGAATGGATGAGGGAATGTGAAGCCCAAAGTCCAGGAGCCCAGCTATACGCACACTGGATGCATACAATACACCAGCAGGCCAGAGAAGCGTTAGAACAAACACGGGAAAATATGAGCATTATTACAACTGCCAGGCAAAGCAGCAACCAGGCATCAAGGTTGGAGACCTGGTCATGTTAAACGCAAAAAAGTACGCACCAAGCGACCCTTGAAGAAGCTTAGCCCAAAGTTGTATAGCCCGTTTAAGGTATTGGAAAAAAGGGGAGAACGTGCCTACAAATTAGAAATATCACCAAGATGGAAAATCCACCAGATATTTAATGTATCATTGTTGGAACCCTATTGGACATCCAATCGACCAGAAAGGGAACAACCTCCCGACGAGCCAGAAGCAATCGATTCAGATTTTGAATGTGAAATGGAAAGACATGTGAAGAGTGGAATAATCTCTTATACCCAGCGCATGGGAGGTCGGAACCGACAAATGCGTGAGTTACGGTATTTTGTGAAGTGGACTGGTTGTTCCGAAGATGAAAATACTTGGGAACCACCAGACCACTTAGAGCATGGCCAGGAATTGGTGGAGGCATTTCATAGGGAGAATCTGGAGATGCCAAAGCGGGCCGATGATGCAAGACAAGGAAAAGGTTTTCCTAGCGTGGCCAAGCAAACGTGTTAGGTATTTTACCCTACCAAGTCAAGTTCAAAAAGGGAGAAGTTTATTTAAAAAATTTTAATGGTTTAATGTTTAATGTGGTTGTTTATATGTTTGGAGAGAGAGAGGGTAACTTAGGAAAAAGCGAGTTGGGACAACCAGTCAGAGGAGGGAGCTCGTATTAGGCACAAACAACTCCCAAGAGGATTACAAGACTTTTCTGGAATAATTGCATGAGTCTGAACCTCCATAGACAATCACCCACCACTGGCCCCGGCGTTCGCCCTGGGAGTCGTCCCAGGCACCTTGTGCAGGTGCTCGTTCGCTTTGAAAAACGAATAATTGAAACATATCTTGTAACCCCTTATACGTCGTCGCCGTCCGTCCATCCGGATGCTGTCCACAGGGTATATAAGAGGGCATCTCTGGCTACATCTGGGAAGTGGAACGAAGCGATTCCGTCAAGAACTCACAGAGTTACACCCCAGTGAAGTTAAGAGAGCCTGGGTAGTCTTAGACGGGTAGGAAAGCACAATTGAAGTTGGCTACTCCGACAGACACCGAGAGTATGCTGACGCCCCCATAATGCCTATAAGGTCAATGAACCTATTGGAACAAGTTGATAAGGAGAGGCAGTGAAGACGAGAAGGTATTGGCCCGATTGTGAACACAAGTCATCCTGAAAGGCCGCTGCAGAGCCAGATAAGCCGGCACGAAGCAGACTCGGCCAACAACCAAGCTGGCCCCTTGGAGTTCTAAGAAGTTATTGGTACGTTTCAAACTGGGCGGCCATATCTTAACAACCGAAAGAAGGATAACAACTCAGACTAAGTGGGTCCATACCCTCAGAGAAGACAGGAGCTCAGATCATACCGTCAGCTGTGCGGGGGAAGAGAAACATTCATTGTCAAAGCGGGTTCGCTCATGGATCAAGAGACCAAGGTTGGGAGGAAAAAACTTGTTTATAGGTAAACCAGTTGTAGTCCGCAAATACTCAAACGCGGGATATAAATATCGAAGTGCCTCCTGAGCTTTAGCTATCATCAAGCAACAGCGAAGAGATCTTATCAATATCAGACGTTTTTACTCAAAAATCTTTACCAACGAGCCTTCCTAGACAATCTCCGTTTAAGAAGAAAGATTTAAGCCTAGTTCGATTCGCTTGCCCATAGAATCGACTACCCTTAACACATAGTAGGCTTTCTTTTTCCTGCCTTGCGTGTAAAACTCCTATGTATCAGTGGGTATTGTGTACCGCACCTCCACCGCGCCAGAGACCCCTGAGGGCAATGGTGTGGAATGCTAAATTAGACAGAATAGTAACTTGGCTACAGGGGGTTCTTAGGTCAAGAAAGCTACCTAGGTACTTAGTGGGATTGGGGAACCATGCCAGGCAAGGTAACCTGGATCCACACTCAGGGAGTTAACCCATCTAGGCCGGGTAACCATGATCTCCAGTGTGGTAGGGTAACCTTGCAGGTGTTAGGCACATGGGTATAAGGTATAGTTCCGGAAGACTAGACCCTACCCCAATTTTAAGTCCAAGACTGTGACGGCTTGGCTCCAACGCCAAGTGTAACACTTCCCAAACGTGCTGCCCTAACTCTAATAATACAAAACCCTAAACTGTAAAATGAGAAATTCTCTGTAGTATAAGGTCATACTACTGTAAGATTGATATAACTTATTCCTTAGTTCTCCTCCATCTCATCAATTTTCAATCACATCAAGTGCCCAAAATGGATCCCCAACCTCCAAATGGGAACCACCGAATCGACAACAGGCGAGCTGCGATAAGAGACCATGTACGAAAGCACAGAGCAGCCACCAAAACTACTCAAAGAGAGCATCCCCCACACTTGTCGAATATGGAGAGGTCACGAAAGAGCCGCCAGAAGAAAAGGTTCCTCCTTGAGCAAAGGGTACACATCTTCAATATGCCAGAAGGGGCACTTACTACCTCAGATTCACCACTTGAGTATTCGTCCATGGCAAGGACACGCTAGTATCATCTACGTCTTCAGTCCCGATCTGGACCTCAAAAGCTTAGCCCACTCACCAAAAGTGAGTGTAACCGCTGCTACTGTGCAAGGCAGAGTCAATTGAGTCTACAAGGTCAACTGGCCCAGATGATGGAAGGAGAGCTAAGATATTACTCTAATGATCTTTATAATTACAAATAATTAACTCTTTAAATATAGAATTGTAAAAGACGCAAACAAGCATATCGTAGCTGGCAACAGCTGGGAGGTCCTCTCCGGGTTATGAAAGAGGAGATTCTTGAATCAAGGTTCCAGAGGCTAAGACAAAAGATCAAATCGCAGAAGAGGCACAAAGGAGGGC
Organism: Tuber calosporum; assembly: GCA_003316355.1. Classification (NCBI taxonomy): domain Eukaryota; kingdom Fungi; phylum Ascomycota; class Pezizomycetes; order Pezizales; family Tuberaceae; genus Tuber; species Tuber calosporum. The sequence goes on from QFET01002753.1 coordinate 53,070, forward strand.
TTGGTCGGGGTTTGCAGCTGGACTGGAATCGCAGCATTATACATTTTTAGACCTGCAGTTAAAAGAAGAAAGGTAGTGGAAGTTGGCTGAGCTTAAAAGGGAGCCCAGTGAGAGTATCCCACCTACCCAGTCACGAAAGACCTTTGCTCTCTTAGTTGAGACTTCTGCAGGAGAGGGAACATGGGTTATGTAGCATATTCTCGAGCAAGTAGAGTATATTCGATCAGGGAAGCAGCCAGCTCGAAAGCTAGAAAACCATTCAAAGATAGGAAGCTGGCTCACCTATGAAGGAACTATGCTTGCATTGAAGGAATATATGTCGCCCGCTGGTGAAGGTATAACTTCCTATTATGTTACATTCTGGTGCAAATGTAAAAGGGAATCAAAGCTAATATTTCTTTTGACTAGCAATTGATTCTGCAGGTCTGGCATAGGCTGTCACAGCCTATTGGAGCAAAACCTAGGAGGGTCAGGACCAACCTATAGTGACAGGAAATGAGTTGCCAATGATTTCAATTGATGGCATTCATCGGAGAATCAAAAGGGCATTGAGTAGCCGTTCTGCGCCAGCATGGTTATTACTGCTCAGATGGAAATAGAAGGAGGTCAAAAAAGGTATATATCGGGATAGACATAAGGGAGAAAAGGTTAAGGAATATCGCGATAAGGTTTTCCTTCCACGAATGAAGTCACTTCAGGCTCAGATGATGCAATGCAAGGAGAATCTGGGAGCTATTTCCAAGCTACAAGAGCAAGGAGTCAGACTAATTGTTTTTATCACTCACGACGAATGCACTTTTAATTCAAATGACGGACAGATGAAAATTAGAATCCACGAGGACAAGGCACCAATTCGAAAGAAAGGCCGTGGTCAAGGCCTTCATGTCACAGACTTTCTTACCCCTATTGGACGCCTATCTGGTGGTAGTGTTTGCGAGGGTTTAAAGTGTGGGGGTGATATCTGGTGGATGGGTGAGTTGTTATTTCAGCAGTTGCAAGAGAAGGCAATTCCTGCATTTCAAACTGCATTTCCAGGATGTCAAGAACTGTGTGCCTTTGAAAATGCCAAAATTGATCAAAAGTATGCATCAAATGCCCTCCTGGTAGGGAATATGAACCTCACTTCAGGAGGAAAGAATACTGTTCCCATGAGAAATGGATACTATACACGTTCAGATCACCCATATACGATATGCCAGCAATCGATGATACTAGCTGATGGTCTCTTGAAAGCATTACGAATTGTCCTCCAAGAACATGGCCCTTGGCCTGAGGGGCAAAAACCTCTTACCCAGTATTCCATTCCTGGATATAAGCCAGGAGAAAGGAAGCCAAATCCTGCTTGCAAGCATGCAACAAATGCATATTGTTGTGCTCAGGCCCTTCTTTCGTCACAACTTGACTTCCAGGCACAAAAGTGTTAGTTGCAGGAAACCTTGGAAGCTGCAGGACATCAGCTGATTTTCTATGCTGTATTCCCTTGTGAACTAAACTTTATTGAGTATTTTTGGGGTAGTGCAAAGTTGTATACCAGAGCACATTGTGAATACTCATATCCTTCCTTGGTTCACAGAGTACCCCAGGCACTAGCACAAATTTCCAACAAGCTGATTTGGAAATACTACCAACGAACCAGGCGTATAATGGATGCTTATCGAAATCATATTGTATATGGCTCCGAGGACTTCAAAAGGCATGTGTATACTAGATACTCATCACATCGACGAATTGCAGAGTCAGAAGTTCATGTAGAGTAATTGAATTCAATAACAATTACTTCTTATCTTTTATTTTACATCATCTTATTTCCTTATAAAATATTATACATATCATGCTTTGAGAATTCTTAACTATAGATGGGATAATTTAGCTATTAGGGCACAATGCATATATGGTTTTACACCTGGCGTTGCAGCCAAGCCGTCACACCTTTAGACTGAAAATTGGGGTAGAGACTAGTCTTCCGGAACCATACTTGAATGCAGCACTGAATTTATACGAAAATTGGGGTCAGATACTACTCCTACCCGTCAGGCCCTCTGGTGGGGCCCGCACATTACCAGGGCACCTTCCCTAAAATCTCTCTCCTCGCCAAAAAACCGAGACTAGGCTCCCCTGTTGTAACACCATAAACATTATTGACATCTTGAAGAATTGATGCTGTGTGCCGGGTAGATGAGGTGGGAGTCTCAGACGACCCAATGCGGGTGGATTCAAGTGCATTGGATTAGTGTCTGCAGAGTTATGGGCCATTCCGTACAACCTTTGAAGGAATGGACCAAAGGTGACGGGACACCCTATGCAAAAATGACAATAGAATGAGTAGGCTCCAGGAGAAATATGGGAACCCACTCAGACTATAAAAACAAGCCTATCTTGAGCTAAGGACCTATCAGAACTGGTTGATAAGGAGAGGCATAGTAATACAACACGGTATTGGACCGATCATAAGTCCTAAGTTATCATGAAATCCATTTGGAAGACACCTGGAAAGCTTGTAGATTCCAGAAAGGTGAGCAGCCAAGTAGATGACTTAGAGTTCTAACATACAATTGGTAAATTTCAAAATGGACTACCTAAGTATAAGCGTTAGGACAAGGAACGACATATTGGACAGAAAAATGGTTAACACCATCAAGAAGTCAAGGAGCTCTGACGTTTCAACAAGCTGCAGGCGTAACAAGATTCTCAGGGTCTAACAGTTGGCGCACTTAGTTTGAAGAATGGAAACGGTACGAAGTCTATTAAAATATAAAATAGAGAAGGAGTCCGCAATCACTCATTCACGGGATATTAATATCTAAGTGCCTCCTGAGCTTTAGTCATCATCAACCAACGGAGAAGAGATTTTATCAATATCTTTAAGTTTTTCTCAAAATCTTTACCTACGAGCCTTCCTAGGCAATCTTAGTATAGGAAGAAAGGTTCAACCCTAGTCTGATTCACTTGGCTTTAGAATCGTCTACCCTTAATAGCCGGGCTGGGGAACCTGGAAGTATAGTGAGGCCTGTTAACTTATTTCGACTGGGTAACCTACCCTCTGAGTTAAACAGGTTAAGCCGCTAGGCAGGGTAACTAAACAAGCCCTATGAAAAAAAGTGCGAAGTAGGGTAAATGCAGTTAGCTGTCCTATGATCGGGTAACCTAGTGTATCATGGTAATGCAAACCTGCATAAACAATACAGGGGTTCCAGAGGGATCTTTTCTAACCCCAAAGGGCATTAAGCCGGGTTCCACAGAATTTGCACCATGATAGGGTGTAGTTGCGCCACCTTTGAAGTCACCTAGGAAATCAGGGACCTCAAGTTACCCATCTATAATATTACTAAATATGTAAAAACTTACTGCAGGCACCCAGGGCTCCTGTGGGAGGTTTTGGTATGCCCAACACTGGGTTGCGGCTCTCACGTTGGCCCTTGGTGACGGGTGGGAAATGGTGACAGTGCTAAAGAGCCCTAAAAAACGGTGAGATTAAAGGCCGTTGTGTGATATTGGATACATCATGGCCATCCATCTGACCAGGGGCTCTCTGCGGGATATATAAAGGCATGGGCGACGGTCAACGCTGGAAGGTTGTTGGTATTGATATCCTGTTACACTCTGGCAGTACTCTATGTGCCTAAATTCCGTGGGCGGGGTGTGGGGGAGTACTTCCGAATAACGGCATGAGCACCTTGGATAAACCAAAGTTTTTCAGGATAAAGTCTTCTGCAAAACGCAACTAATAGCCCTGGAACAATACCAATACTTTGAGATGTTTCCACAGGACTCTGAGAACATTAAGTCCTTTCACACCTGAGGTGGTTAATGAACTATTGCTCGTGGGTAGCGCCCATTCAAGCCAACAGAGTAGTGCCACTCGCCGTGGTAGCTAGGAAGTCATTGAGAAAGCTGCTACTTGGCCAAGTAGAAAAATGACATATAGCTTGCATAAACGAAACTGTAAGGGGGATACCGATTTTTGACATAGATAAGGAGTCCCATGTCGAGCTACTAGTAGGCCCCTAGAATGGCAAAGATCAGAAAGGTGTTTCTCTCCGGCAGAGATAATTCAGATGGATTGCAAGAGACTGGCAGGAGAGGCAGTCTTGAATTATCTGAGCGATCCACAGGTTGCGGAAGGTAATTCTTACTGAATCCGCTGATATGCCCTGTGTGGTGAAGTGTGCTCAAACTTCGGAGTAGTGATGAGAGTTGATGTCTTTATAATTCTACTTAAATAAACGCCAGCGCCACTCCACTCTCATAACCAACTATCCAACCAAGAAGAGCTTCAATTCAGTCCAGCTCCGGCTTAACGATGTCAGGTTTTATCATTTTATGCAATTATTTATACCTTTACCTTCCATGAACTTTACTTTTAGTCTAGGGTGGGGTCGCAAGAGTAGGATCCATTTTCCTACAGCTATCTCTTGTTACAGCATATCATTAAGCTTTTCACTTAACTCTCTACAGACAATTGTTGCTCCAAGAAGACCCCTTTCTTGACAGTTACAAGTACTAGAATCCTGGTCTGAAACAATTAACCAACAATGGAATGTACAATGTCTGAAATGTCTCTCGCACCCTTGGATTGAAGTACCGTAACCTCCTCCGGCCTTCTTAGAAACTACAATATTATCGCACACCTGGGAGGTTTCGGGTAGGCATCGGTCGCTAGGTTGATTGAAGAGGCACTTATCAAGGAGCCTGGGGAGTGTCAGATGATAATGGTCCTCAATCCTGAGGCACTTATTACATCCATCACCCTCAACACGGTAGTTGGAGTAGCTGTGTTGGCCTTGGAAAGGGTTACCTTGAATTAGTTTTCCCACGAAGTCTTGGCGCAATATATCCCGCATCAAATAGTGCGAAGATTCGTTCAAGCATAGTCTCAACTCAAATGCTTGATTGAAAAAGAGCAAGTCTCTTTTCAAGAGAACATAGCCAACATCGTTACAGACTGAGTCAGGAAGGAACAGACGGCCTACCGCGAGCACGTGATAACAGCGCAATCGCTGTACAGATGCTCAAAGACTCCCAAGTGTGTAGTGAAGGAATGAGTCAGTATCGATCCCGAAAATGATATAGGCATCTATCAAGCTCCGCCCTTTCCCCGGGTCGGTAACTGACCCACTACCTTTGCACCACATTTTGCCAAAGTGATAGCGGATATAGGCTGGTAGTAGTATCTTACGCGAGGCGGAAGCGAAGCTTTGAGGCAGGTAAAAACTCCTGGTTATGGGCAGATTTCCCTGTTTGCTCTTGCAGTCGAAGGATGTCTAACAAGCATGTCTCCTAGGCCCTCTGGCAGAGTACGCGCATCATCCCAACTTGCAGGAGTAACGAAGTAGAAAAGACCTGCAAAAACTCAAATATCTACAGTGGGTACTACCCTTCTGTCAATGCCAACTAAGCCAACCATTGTTTTAGAAGCTGAAAGACCCTATGCGGTGGCAGAGGCAACTCTTTTGCTAGTCATACCTGAAAATCTGGACCCGATTATCTACCAAACAGCACCACTGGCTTATTCAAAACGATCTGTTAGTGCTAGGAGGAGAGGGTTACAAGGGGCAGCTCCGCAGTCAGCTACGGATTAATGTTCCCCTTATTGTAGGATTGAAGTGGACCTTCAGCGTAGGTTTTTCAACATGAAGCTCCATGTATGAACGGCCTGGTGAAGTGCTAAAACATTCACCCTCAGGTCCGCAGTTGAAAAAGACCCCTTGTCGGTTCTGTGGTTCAGAAGACCCTCCCATTGTGGGAGCTTGTCTCAGCTTCTAACAGTTAGTTCAGAGGGTGGTGGATAAGGATCTTGCCGCAAGAGAACCACCTGTCCCACCTATTCTGGTTCAATGGTTCTCCCCTCTCGAAGGCAGTGAACCCAGTTCGGAAGATCCTTTCTGCGGATTTGATGAACCTCTGTGACTCAGCGGTGGAAACTCTGGGGCGGGCATTGGTAAGTAAGCACCAGGTGGTGGCAACATCGGCGAAGGAGGAGAACTTGGTGATTCCGACGCCTCAAGTAGTGGCGCACAATTCCTCTTCTCCCCTCCCTGATTTAGGCCTATTTTTAGGCCTACTAAAGTCGCCCAGGAATGAGGTTATGAAGCAACGGTATGATAAGCGATGTCTAGCATTGACGGTCTACCTCCTGGAGTCCAACAAGAAATCCCGCACTTGGCAAAAGAAACCTGAGAATCAGGGGATTAAAGGGTTCAATGGGGACCCCCTTGATACACGGCACTTCATTCAAGAAGCAGAGATTAGGTTTGACTACTATCGACACTGCAGGTTGTCGAATATGGATAATATCCACCTAATCATCGCGCTTCTGCAAGTGGCCGCAAAGAAATAGTATAACAGCATTCATTTGCACATCAGTCAGGATGCTGCTCTGAGGGCCACAGTTACCTGCAACTCAAGGAAGGAATTGGGTTCTCGGGTAGGATTCCGCAACTGCCAGGGGTCCAGTTACAGCAGTTAATATGATCGAGATCACAGTCTTCATAAATGGAATAGTTTTTTCAAGAAATAAGAAAAGGTAGATAAATTCATGGATCAACTCATTCGGTTAGCCAGTGAGTAACATTATGACAGGAATAGCTTGAAGGATAATGCTCGCCTTGGTATGAGCGCAGATATGCAACAGGCCAGGAGGCTGAAAACTCCACACTCAGAAGCATATATGGACTACATTAATCTCCAAAGAAATACTGGCGACCTGGTGGAGGGTGTATCATCCTTTAGCCGCATGGTTGTTAAGGAGAAGCATTCCTCCCATGAACGAAGCGATAAAAGGTCATCTATGGCTAAGCTACAGTGAAACATGGAGCATGGTCCTGGGAATCGCAATTTTCAACCCTAACCAGTGGTGGCTAACTACTTTTGGGTTGAGAAACCATCAGAGTATGAGGAAAAGCACAGACCTATCACGCTACCTTTGACTGATAAGCGCTGCCGGCTAAAACAATCCTCTCGTTGTGGGAGTGACTGTCACTTTTGGAGACAGTGAACCCCTCCCCAACTATTTGGCCAGTCCATCAAACCAGCATGAAAGCGAACAGCTTCCGTTGCTCGGCATGGAACTTCAACTGTGCCCAAATTTGTACCCAATGAGGATCCCTCAATTGAGAAAAAGGTTACCATGCTCCCCGGGTCACCTCCGATTTTAGACGTTCATAGTGATGCTAGTAAATAAGGTAACCAATCTCGACAAGCGCTCATAAACCAGAGGGTTAACTACCACTATTCGCAATAAGGCCTATACGAAGAGGGTAGAATGGAAGGGAAATTTGACCAGGTGAGTCCCCTCCTCCATAAAAATAAAACATTGCTGATTAAATACTGCAAAAAAGGATTGGATCGGGTTTTCTTTTGTACTGGGTTGGGCAAGGGTATATTTCCTATTTCCTTTGCTTAATACTTTAGTTGGGGAAAGCTCGATAGTGATAGTCTGGTTTCATTTAATTTTGTGGCTTTTGTACATCAATCAGGCAGGACTTGATTGCAAGTGAAAGTTATTTTGCAAGTTAACCAGAGGAGCGTTGAATGCCTGAAATCATGCTGGGGGGATATTAAACACCCAAAACTATATATAATATAACGTGAGATACATTATAATGCATACAAGAACAAAACCTGTTAGTGAACAAATACCCTTTAAGCGGCAGAGGCTATCTAGCCCACCTCCCAACACTAGGTCAATTCAAGTAAAAGTCTGGTTGGACTGGAATTTTCAGAAGCAGCGGAGTAGCCAAGAAGCACTACTTCTTTTGGACTGTGGCGGTATGGGTGCTGAATTGAGTAGTTCAGGGGTCAAGAAAGCCCTGCTAGCATGTATACTTCGGATATTTCTGACTCCAATCTCTGATGCCAGCAGGAATCAAATCCCAGGTTCCGGAAATCATTACACCAAAACAGTTAGAATGAAGATTAGTGACCAGGTAAATATAAGGAGGTTCGAGCTTGCAGATATGCCCGATACTAAGGTTGATGGCTATCTCCCAATGTTGTGGTTAAAAGACCACAATCAGGATATTGGCTGCGATAAGAGTACTCAGAAGTGGCGTTCAGAACACTGTAAGGCTAACTGCCTCCTTGCCAAGCAATGATAGAGTTCATCACAAGAGCAGAACCCCTAGCCAAGGATAGTAGTTAGGTATATCTTCTAGAGATGGCTAGGTATACAGGAGAGGATGGTCAAGACCTTAGTGTCAGTCTTCTCCCAGAATTCAAGGACTATGTGGACATTTTGAGTCAAGAAAACATATGCGCTCTCGGGAAGCATACAGAGGTTGACCACAAGATCGAACTTGAGCCAGGGACCAAGCCCCCCTCAGGGCCCATGTACCCACTGTCTAAGCAAGACTTGGATGTCTTATATGACAAGATCCGGGAAATGATTGAAGATGAGAAGATAAAGCGGTCTTTAACTCCCGGTGGTGCCCGTATCCTCTTCGGACTGAAGATTGATGGTACTCTTCAGTTATTAATTGAATACCGAGGGCTCAACAAGATTACTATAGATAATAAGTATATGTTGCACTATTTTTGAATGAGGTTAGGGATAGGCTTGGAATAGCCACAGTATTCACCAAGTTGGATCTGAAGAATGGCTACTATCTTATACGGATAGCACTGGGTGACGATTGGAAAACTGTCTTTTAGATTCATTATGGCCTCTATGAATCTACAGTAATGCCGTTTGAGTTATGTAACGCACCATCGACCTGACTGAGCATGATACATAGTATATTTAGAGATATGCTTGATGAAGGAGTCATTGCTTATATGGATGACATCCTAATATACACAGTGATGATACAAGAACAGATCCCATTAGGATATCAGGGGATGGAAAGACTGTGGATTTTAGGTCTTTGCATTAGCATTAAGAAGTCCACTTTCTATCAAAGGGAAGTCTAGTTCCTAGGCTATAAGATAATTGAGCATGGGATATCTATGACAATGCGTAAAGTTGGGGAGATCAAAGCTTGGAAGACACCTTGGAACATGACCGACTTTCAATGCTTTATGTGCTTTGAAAACCTCTTCCGTAGATTAATCAATTGTTTCAGTAAAGTAGTGAAACCATTGACTGATCTGACCTAGAAGGATGTGAGATTGGACTGCTTGCCTGCCTGTGAGCGGTCATTTGAACATCTAAAGGAGGTATTCACTACCGGCCACATTTTGACACATTTTGATAACTCTCGTCCAACTAAGTTAGAAACAGATACCAGTGACTTTGCACTGGGAGCAGTGCTCTCCCAGCACTGTCTTGCCCCAAATGGCATCCAGTAGCCTATCATAGTAGGAGATTCTTGCAAGCAGAGGTGAACTATGACATTCACGATAAGGAGAAGGCAGCGATAGTGACCACATTCAAGGGATGGGACTATATCTTACACTCGGTTGAAGAACAAATAGTAGTCTATGAAGATCGTAGGAATTTGTAATACTTGAACAGTACCAAGGTGTTGAACCGTAGGTAGGACCGCTGGGCGGAATTCCTGCAGCTGTTCAACTTCAAGGTAGTTTACCGGGAAGGTAGGCTGAATGAGAAGGCAGATGCATTGTAGCGGCGTAAGGACTACCGCCCGGAAGGGGAGGATGATGCGCTGCCACAAACCATTTTCTTCCAGGGCAGTTGCATATAGAGCAAGAGCGTGATCTACTCAGACCGCAGATGCTGCTGATTTTCCTAGTGTTTTTCTTGTAATCAGGATTCCTAGCGGCTCTGCATACTGCAGCAGAATCAGATCAAGCTTACATGAAGTTGTTAAAAGCAGTAGTAGAAAAGGAAACCAAGGTGTATGTCCACTTTGAGGTAGAAGAGGACCTATTTACCCAGAAGAACCGCTGGTAACTCCCTAACAATGAAGGATTAAAGGGGACAATCATGGAAGCATAACATGATTCACCGGTTGCCAGACACTTAGAAACATACAAGACTATTGCACGGATCAAGACAAATATCTACTGGCCCATGATGGAGGATAATCTTACTGGGTATGTTAGGACTTGTAATGTTGGCCAACGTAGGTAGACTATAAGGTATAAGAGGTTTGGCCTACTGCAGCAGTGCGAGGTTCCGATGAGGCGATGAAATGCAATATTGATGAACTTCATTGAGGCCTCACCAGTTGCCGAGGGATATACAAAGATATCGGTCAGCGTAGTTAGATTCTGTAAGATGGCTCACTTTATCCCTTGAGCCATGGAGGTGGTTATAAAAGAATTGGCTCTCCTGTTGCTCTAGGAAGTATGGCGCTTATAGGGGCTCCCAAAATCCATCATCTCTGACTCAGATACCCGTTTCACATCTTAGTTTTGGTAGTTTCTCATGGATCTACTACTAGTCAAACTCAATGTCTCTACTGCTTTCTATCCAGAAACCGATAGGCAAACTTAAAAGCTTAATCAGAAGCTGGATCAGTCCCTAAGAAGTTACTGTTCCTATCAGCCAGAGGATTTGGGTGCGTTATTCACGCTAGCGGAAAATGCATATAATACATCAATCTATGAGTCATGCTAGGTATACCCCTTTGAGGCCAACTACAGGTTGGTTCCCAGGACGAATTGGTGTGTGCCCGTGGCTGAGCATTAAATCATACACTCTAACAGCGAGTTGGTGCACAAGTATTGGAAAGGCACAAGGGTGGATTTTTGAGAGATTTTGCACAAGAAACAAAAGCTGCAAAGGATGTAGTATGACCAGAAGCGTCTGCCCTCTCCATAGTATGTCACCCTGGAGGATGTGGTCTAAGGTAGAGCAAAAAAGGTAGAGTGTGTATTGTTAGACTGACGCAACATTCGCACAGAATGCCCTATGGAATAACTTAACTATAAAAGGTACGGACCGTTCGTACTCAAACATAAAATAGGAACACAGGCTGATGAGATAAAACTGCTTGAGCAAAGGACTATACACACAGTTTTCCATGTTGCACTTTGGAAACCTAATCGCAAGCACCTAGATGGTAGACCCAGGAAGGAGGTACCAGTCCCAGATATCCTGGACTCACAGCCGAGCTATGTAGTAGATGCATTAGTTTACAGCCGGTGGCAATAAAGTGCAAAATCTAAGTTGCCTCACAGTTTTGTACAATACTTAGTCTTGTGGAAAGGGTATGGAATGGAGGAAAACACATGGAAACCGTTGGGGATGTTGGAAGGAATAGCATCATTGGCATTGTTGTTCTTGCATAATTCTTATCCCGCAAAATCAAGTGATCACCAAATATGAATAAGTACCCAGGTGAGGTACTTGCAGGAAAAGGAACCAGCAGTAGAAATTGACTAAGTCTGAGGACCGACTTATGGATTTGGGGAGTAATATAACGCTCCGACATATCTGTGCGTTTATTGTGCCAGACCTGAGCCCCACCAGAGGCCCCTGATGGCATAGGCGTGGAACGCTACCATAGGCCTGAATAGTGAATTGGCCACCTGAGGTATTTAGGTTAAGAAGGTACTTAGGTACTTAGTTGGGTAGGGTAACCATGCTAGGCAGGGTAACTTGGATCCACACTCAGGTAAGGTAAACCAGCTAGGCCAGGTAACCCAAAGCTGCTGTCTGGAAAGGTAACCCGGCTAGGCAGGGTAACCTGGAAGCCTTGTTAGGCAGGGTAACACATTTTGATTGGTTAACCATCCCTCAGCGTTACACAGGGTAACCAGCTAGGCAGGGAAACCAAGAAGCCTTATGAAAACAGTGTATGCAGGGTAGACACCATCAGCGGTCCTATGCTCATGTAACCAAGTGTATCATGGTAATGTAAACGTGTGTAAACCATACAGGGGTTACACTGGACACTCTGGTAACGCAAAGGGGTATCACGTGTACTTCGGTAGTGATTGGCACTATGCCAGTGTCAAGTTACTGTACCTGCGAAGTCAGGGAGGAAATCGTGGACCTTAAATTAACATACTATTTCATTACCCGAAAGCCAAAAGCTTACAGCAGTCACCTAGGGGTCCTTGGGGAGCTATTGGTATGTCCAACATCCCCTAGGCGCTCCAACGTTGGCCCCTGGCGACAGGTTGGAAAGGGTGACATTTGCCAAAAGGCTAAGAAAACTGTGAGATGGGAGATTGGTGTATGATACCATATACGTCAACACCGTCCATCCAACCAGATACTGTCAGCAGGATATATATAGGGGTGGGCGACAGCCATTCCAGGCAAGGTGCCTTTTTTGACATCCGGCGGTACTTGGGGCTTCATCCAGGCACCTTATATCTTCATGGGAGTTATGGGAGTCCGACGGAATAGCTGATATGGCGTCAGGGAAAAATGGATGTTTGTCTTGATACACCCTACTGCAAAATGGCAACTTAAAGCCCAGGAACTATACTAATACGGAGAGACATGACAACATGAGTCTGAGAACATTAACTCTTGTCATGACTGTTTTTGTGAATGAATCATTGATTATAGGTAGCACCCATTAAAGCCAACACAGTAGTGCCACTGGCCAGAGAGCTAGGAGGTCATTCACAAAGATGCTAATTGGCCAAGAAGCCAAAATGACAATATAGCCTGCATAGATGAAAGTGTAATCGGGCTACACAGTCTTGACATAGATAATGAGTCCCATGTCGACCAACTAGTAGGCCACTAGCAGGGCGATGATCAGAAAAGGTTGTTCTCTCCTGCAGACATACTTGAGATACATGGCAGGAGACCAACTTGCTTGGCGGACTGTCCCTTTCCACGGGATCCACTGGTTCCATAAGATAATACTTACAGAATCGGCTCATGAGCCTGGAGTGGAGAAGCGTGCTCCAAGGTCAGGGTAGAGATGGGTGTGAATGACGTTTATAAATTCTACTTAAATAAACGCAAGCAGTACTCGGGTCTGAGAACCAACTATCCACTTGAGTCGAACATGAATTGAGTGAAGCTCTGTCTTAACAATATTAAGTTTTATCATTTGATTCAATTATTTATATCTTTACCTTCTGGGAACTTTACTTTGAGTCTGTGGCGTGGACGCAACCTTAGGGTCCATCTTCCTACAGGGTGTCCCATTACACTATCTGGCCCCCCTAGACGTCCCAGTTGCTGTGCTCCTGCGCCACCTCCTCAGGCCCCTGCCACCTGTCCCCCTGCTGTATCACCCTCCACCTCAAACCCCCACCTTATCATCCCTGGCTTCGTGATCTACCATCTACAGTTTTCTCCCAAGCTGCCCATCGGCACCCACCAGGTAGTGGTAGGGAGGGCCAGTGGGAGGATAGGCAAAGGACAGGGTCCTGCAGTGTCTGCCTGCCCTGGTGCAGCCCATGTTGCTTAAGCTACCTTTACCCCTTTCCCCCCCTTAGTGAAAAACGCCTCCGCCCCGTCCTACCTCCTTTCATCACTTCCATGCCCCACGCTTCTCCCCTGGCCTAAGAACTAATGACATTGCTTTGGCACACCTCCTCCAGGACCGCGCTAGTGGGGCTTTCGAGATAGCCAACAGTTCCCTCGCTGGCTCATTTAACACAGCCGAGAGGACCTTTGGACTGTTTCTCTCCTCAGTTTCCACCTCTCTCTCCAGCCCTTTGCTGTGTGCCAGACTTCGACACTTCCTCCGCACGCCTGAACCAGTCCTCCCCAGTAGTGGAGAACCCTTGGCTCCCCCTTCCGTCCTGCCCCTAGCGCTAATCTGCTTGCCAGTCACTAGGTCCCCTTGGGCTACCTCATTGACGACGAAGAGCACCTCTTCGCCAGCATCTCCACCTCAATTAGGAACGCACATAGACTTTCGAGCCTCTATGCTCGATTCCTTAACCCATACCTGGACTTTAGGATAGGCAAGGTCTCAACCCCCCTGAATATTACTGCTAACCCTTCAGAACTGGATCCCATGGTTCTCTCCATTCCCCTGTTTTTCCGGAACTGCAGGTCCGTAAGGTCCTTCTCCTCCAACCCATGCATCCAATGGTTCAACGGTGGGAAGTTCGACCATGTCGGACCCGTGTGTATGGTTGATCACCCCTTATGTCCCTTGTGTTCCCTTCACCCCACCAGGGCCTAACACCCCTGCCCTAATTCTTCCAAACCCAAAGGTGGTAACCTCAAACTCATCCTCAACTGCTATGTCTCCTACCGTGCAAGGTGCACCAATTGTAAGGCGTACCACTCTGCCAGACACCTTGATTGCCCTGATTGCGCTGCCCCTCCTCCATGCCCTGCTCTAGTTGATGGGCCTTGGGCCCCCTCACCTCCACCAGCTAGGGCTACGAGCCTTACGGTGATCAGATTGCACCTGTGGTAGCCCCAAGTATCCCCCGTGCCACTAAGACATCCGTTCTTCCAGCTGCCCCTTCCCTGGACCCTTATTTTGACCTCGAAACCCCACGACAAGGTATGTCTTCTAAGACCCTCCACTCTGCCCTTCAGTAGGACCTCCCCCCCCCTCTCGCACCTGTTCCCCTCCTAGGCGTGTCCCCTCAAGGGAGGGAGATCTCCCCCCCTCAAAGGCCCATTTCCTCACTCATTCATCTCACCCTGGGTCAGGCTCCCCCAGCTAATGTTTTACAACCACCCACCCTCTTCCTCCCCTGTTCTACACTCACTTTTCTTCTATGTTCAGCACAACAACCTTGGGAGATGGGATGTATTTTTTTCCTCTTTTTAATTCTTTTGTTGGATTATCCCCCCACGATCTGTTGTTTGTTTGCAGGACCCCCCTGTTTACAGGCGTTGTCTTCCTATCTTTGGTGGGTTTACCTTCTTTCACCTACCCTGCCTGTCCTCTGGCACAGCTAGGGTTGCCTTTTATGTGTCTGCACTTTTGTTGAAGACCTGTATCATTCTTCCTGTCTTTGCAGAAAACACGATGTCATGGGCTTGTTCTTTGTTTCGAGCTCCTCTGCGTTAGGGTTTACATTTCCCCTTTTTCGCATTCTTAACTCTTACTATACTTGGGTTTCCCATTCCTCCCCTCATTACACTGTTTCCCCTTCAGTTTTCTTTCCTTCCCTTGACTTTCTAGTCCTAACCTGAGGGGATCTTAATGTTTACCTCCCTGCAACGAACTGCTTGCCAGAATTATCTCATCAGGAGTTAGCACCCTCTTCCCCCTAGGCCGACAGTGCCTCTCCCTTGGGCTACTCCCTCCTAACCACCCTTGCTTTTTGTACCTGTTTCCCTTTGCTAAGTTCTTCGCGCCCCTGTCTTATTGATTAGGCTATTGTTTTCCCCAGCCCTGGCCCCATATTTGCAGTGTTGGGATGGTCACATTCCCTCTCCTGGTTGATGGCATATGCATATCCCGATTACTTTGCTCCATCGCTCTGTGGTCCTTTCGGCTCTGTTCCCCAACTAGGCCTTGCCAGACTGGCCCACCCTGGCCGAAGAGCTCTACACGTTTCATCTCCACGCTCCCCTCACTCTCTTGACCTCCTCCTCTCTAGCTAACTTCTTCGATCGTCACGCTTCCTGCCTGTCTTCTCTGCTATCACAGTTCACCCATCTGTCCCGCGCCTCACTCCACGTGAAGGCTTGGAGGTCCCGCCTGCTGTCTACCCTCCGCAGGAAGTTTAACTTTGTTTCTTGGAAATCTAGACACCCTGACTCACTGCCATCTGCCCTGGAGGCTCCTCGCCTCTGCAACCAGGGATACATTTGACCAATTAAAGCGTCCAAAAAAGCTCTCTGGTCTGACTTCCTAATGAATCCCACGCCCTGGACAGTCTGGACTACCAAAATGATAGCTCTTGGCCCGCCTGTCCCACCGTTCCCCTCCTTTCTTGGGGTCAATACCCCGCAGGGTATGAATCAGCCCCTCTACGACCATTTCATCCCCACTTGTGCCCCTTGTTCCCTCCCCTCCATCGTGGGTCCTTATGGGAATGCCCCCACCTCACACCTGAGGAAATGGCAACAGCCTCGCTCACTCATCCCCCAGCTCAGTACCCAGTCATTATACAATCCTGTTTTAGTCTGGAAAAAGGTGCACACGACCATCCCCGTCATCTTCACATCCCTCCATCTCCCAGTCCTACTGTTTGGCTTCCACTGCCCCTCCTTCAAGAAGGCCAATAGCTGATAGTGAATAAGCCTGGCAAGGCCAACTATGGCTCCCCGTCATCCCTCTGGACCATTGCCAACCTGCAGACCTTGTACGAACTTTTGTAAAAGGTTGTAGCCTCCCGCCTCGAGCCTATTGCACCTGCACTGGTGCTCTTTAGTCTCAACCAATGCGGCTCTCTCCCTGCTGTCGCCTCCTTTGACCTCTCTACCTCCTTGGTTCAAACAATCCGCTCTTTTAAATGCCAGCGCCTCCAAGTGTCTTCACTCTTTCTGGACATCAAGGTGGGCATTGACAATGTTCACCCTACTTTCTTTTCCGAATCCCTTAAGCGTAAAGGGGTTAACCACTATCCTGTGGTCGGGCTCAGGTCTTTCCTCACTGGGAGCATCTACTATTTAATGTTTCAGGGGCCTCCAGGAACGTTTTCCTCCATTTCTGTGTGTACCCTGCAATGGTCCCCAGATTTACCTGTGTTGCTTGAATTTTATATTTCGACCTTACGTTTTACTGTCCCCAGTGGGCTTATTACTTCCTATGTTGATGATTTTGCCATTGTGGTGGCCTCCCATTCTTATCAAAGCAATGATTGCTGCTTGCAGCATATTTATGCCCGGCTGAAGCGCAGGGCATCCAGGCATAGTGTGTCTTTTCTGTCCCAAAACTCAAATTATGTGCTGGAGGACCCCACTTCAGGGTGGATCTTTGGATACTTCTCCTATTGCTATTGATTCTCTCCTTTTTTCCCCTCAGTCCCAGGTCCGCTGGCTTGGCTCCTGGTTCACCCCTTGGCTATCTATGCATCCTCACTTTTCCCACCGTCTCTCGCTCATGGAGGGAGCTTTCTCCACCATTCAACGACTCTCCCTACACTTGTGTTACAGACTGGCCATCTCGCTCCGACTCCCCATTCTCCTGTAAGGGGCTGACCTGATGGTCCCCTCCCTCCCTGTTGGATTGTATGGAGGCTTTGTGGAGCTCCTTTCGGCAATGGGTCCTCAATTGCTTCCGGTTTATACCCATCCCAATCCTCACGGCAGAGCCCTACTTACAACCTGTTGCCTCCCTGGCCAAACATCCACGCACTCTGGCACCACTGCATCTGGCATGCTTCCCTCCCTCTACTAGCCCAGCTCTCAACCACTACCTCCTCACTTCCCCTGCCTGCTCCCCTTTCACGCACATGATTTCTTCCGCCACCTCTCTAGGTGCCTTCAGCCCACCTTCATGCCCCAGAATTGGCAAGCGGCTACTCCCTCCCCCACAGTACATACACTCCTCCCCCTTGATACTCTTGCTCATCTGCCTCTACAACTCCTGGGCTTGCACTCAAATGCCTGACTGATAAGGCCGGACCTTCTATCCTTTTCTCTTCCTCTCCCACCTGGTGCTGGCATGTCTGTCAAATATCGCGTCTACCATCGCAAGACTCATAATTTGCTCCTAAAAAACAGGCTTACCAGAGCATTCCCTCCCGAGTACTATCGTTTTCTCTGACGCTGGTCGCCCACCCTTTCATGGGCCTACCGATGTTTGTTCCTAAGCGTGTACATGATATGTGTTCCCTGAAAAGCCACCTTGTGGCCCAACCCGCCTGGCACTTGGTTGGCCTGCCTCGCCTCTGGCCTTGGTGTGGGGATGAGGCCGAGACTTTCAGCTATGCTATCCTTGTCTTTCTCTCAACGCGTCGGGAATGGTCGTCCCACCTCCTAGTCATAACCAACATTGGACCTGATCCACCAATTGGCTCTTCTCTCCCCGTCTTTGTTGCCCTTGGCCGCTTTATCGACCACACTGGAACCGCTTTGCCTCCCCACATGCCTACCCCTGGGCGTCGTTCTCCTTCACGCATGGTGCTCCCTTCTTCCCCTGCCTCCTCCGTGGTCACCCTGCTTTTGTCTTACTCTCTGCCGCAGCCTCTTTATGTCGTATTTTCTCTTGCTTTTTTCTGCTTGTCTTGCTTGGGAAGGTGTATATTTCCTTTCTAGTTATACCTTGACTTTTGAGTTTTAGTTTCTTTCCTTACTTTCTCTGGTTAACCATATGAGGTGACGTATCATGTGCGAGACACTTGCAGGAGCTAGGAAGGTGTTCTTTCCTTTGTGTCTTCGTATTGGATTTATGATTTTCTTTACCCCATATCTCACCATGCAAGAGAGTTCTTGTTCTTTAACAACTCATATATGAAATAAAAAAAGTAAAAAAAAACAAGTAAAAAAAAACAAGCAGAGACAGTTTGCTAGTCACTGTTAAGGGTAGCCGATTCTAAGGTCAAGGGAATCAGGCTAGGCTTAAGAAATCAAGTTGTAGACGGAGATTGTCTAAGAAGGCTCAAGATTTCAGGGTAGAACGTATGATATTGATAAGATATCTTCTCCTTTGCTTGATGGTATGTAAAGCTCGGGAGGCACTTCGATATTTATATCCCGCGTCTGAGTGTTCGCGGACTACATCCGTTATTCATACAACTAAGTATCTACTAAAAATTTTCACAACAAAATTCAACAGCGAACCTCCTTTGACCCTGAAAGCTTTCTCCCCCGCACAGCTAATGGCGTGATCAGAGCTCTTCTTTCTCCGAGGGTGTTCACACTTTCTCGGTAAGAGATAACAGCCGTCGTCCTGCTGTTCAAACTTATGGCCGTCCAGTTTGGAACTTGCCAATAGTTTCTTAGAACACCAAGTGGCCAACTTGGTTGTCAACCAATACGGCTTCGTTCCGGTTCACCCGGTCTTGCCGCTGGCTTTCAGGATGACTAGTCTTTGACGATCGGTCCAATACCAATTCGTGCTGGGCTGCCTCTCCTTATCGACATGTTCCGATAGGCTTGCTTGCCTATGATAGGCATTGATTTGGGGTTCAGTACTATTCTCTGCGGAATAGCCCGAATACCACTCCCTCCTACACTTCCGGACGTTGTTTTGGTCTCTTGACTTTAGCGGGATGTAACTCCGCGAGTTCTTG